>OY804598.1:34628125-34836440 GCA_963680895.1 Fragum sueziense | reverse complement strand
CGTTAGCTGCAACCCAGACCAAGAAAAAAATTGGAAAACATTGTCCATTTTGTGCGACAGAAGAAGCAGAAAGAATTGAAGGCATGGTAAAATTGGGTTTAAATTCAACTGGCGAAACATTTTATCACGCGAATATGCTCAAATATGGTCTGGTGTGGAAAAACGATTCTACAAACTGATTTTTTACACATATCCTACATTATTTAGCTCGCCCTGAATCATCAGTCTATATTTAGTGCATTTTCGAAGAAAAACGTGTTTTAGATGTTGTCTTTTAGAACCGTTTTTATGCATATATGACCTCTTTCATTTTCTTTTACACGCATATGCCGCGCACAATTGTCAAACATTTTCAATTTTTGTTCTTATTCTATGTTGTAGCTAACGATCCATGAGACCAAAAACACTACAATAACAATATTCTGAGCTCTGTGTGAATTAAGAGCTTTCTTTTTTTTTTAGCTTTTCTCACGTTTCGCATTATTTCAATAAAAACGGTAACTTTTCGCCAAAATCATCTGGAAAGTTGCTTAAAAATTCACATAGCAAATTTCATGAAAATCCAATTCCACAGAAAAAATATCTTTGTTTTTTAAGTGGCCGGTTAGAAGTTTTGACTAGTATATTTGAGATATTATTCAAGACATCTAGGATTAAGTCTATTCATTTCTACGGAGGCGCTGTCCTATGTAGTCCACCATTTCCACAAGTTTTATGCTATTGGTACGTTTACTTTATTCATTTTTTTGGAAAACAATGGTTGAATACTCACTGTAATGCCCAATGGTTGAATACCCACTCTAATGCTTAATGGTTGAATACCCACTCTAATGCTCAATGGTTGAATACCCACTCTAATGCTCAATGGTTGAATACCCGCTCTAATGCTCAATGGTTGAATACCAACTCTATGCTCAATGGTTGAATACTCACTCTAATGCTCAATGGTTGAATACCCACTCTATGCTCAATGGTTGAATACCCACTCTAATGCTCAATGGTTGTTGAATACCCACTCTAATGCTCAATGGTTGTTGAATACCCACTCTAATGCTCAATGGTTGTTGAATACCCACTCTAATGCTCCTGAAAATTTAGCTCCGCCATCTGACCTTGCTTCCTAATGACCTGTTGTACAAATTTCTGTTCCTAAAATATATGCTGAGTCAAAATAGAAAGTGTGTACAGAGAATTACTGTAATTTCTTTCGTAATTTTGAATATTGATGTTATAATATTGGTATCAAATAAAGATAATTCAATTGCCTAAACAGGGTGTATTTTTTTAATTGTGTGAAATGGAATATTGCTTGTGTTTTCTTAATATATTTGAGATAGGGGTCAGTTTCAAAGTTCACAGAACATGCTGGCGAACGTGAGGTCGTTAAATAATGCTATTTTCTCGGAACTTCTGCATCAATTTCCATTGTGATGTGTCGTCATTTAATAACGGCACACATTTGTGGTTTCACTGATCGAACATAACGTCTCATTTTATTGTTTTGAAGTCCTGCAAATTCTTTAATTGGACCCTAAATTTAGCGAAACTCAAGCGGAAAAGATGTCTGGTAATACACCACACTCAGTACTAATCTACACGCGTCCCGTGCCGATGACGATGTGCCAAATAGAGGCGTGACGTACAGTTTTGGCATCTTGATAATGGTACAAACATATGGTCTCAAATCTCTTATAGGCCGTCTTTCTGCCTTCGCCGATTTCCAATGTTGCTTACATATGCTTGCTGTACTGAATGGCCATAAATGGTGTAGTTTTGAAACGTTGGCGTAAGAGCGTCAACGTCATGTAACGATCTTGTCTAGCCATTGCTGTATTTAAACGACAACAACACATTTTACGCCGGTTCAAGACACTAGCAAAACTAACGTGTGAAATATGTCATGTTTACGAAGACGTAGCATCTTTGGCAATTCAGTATATTGAATTTTAGGTTTGATTTAGCTTTTATACACTTTGAATACACATTTTAGATAATAAAGTTAATTATGAATTGTTTGTTTTGATAACAAGTTGCAAAGGTTCTTACAGCTTGTGGTGACATACTAATCTTTCAAAGTTGCTTCCCATGTCAAATGACATGAGAAAGTTGATTAGTTAAGTCCGTGTAGAAGTTTGGTGAACTTGATTGCCTCGGCTACGTAGATGTATAAAGTAGAAGTAGGCCTATGCGCACTTTCTTTTTTGACTGAGTATATAATTATGTGGCGAGATGTACACAAATGTATGAATATGATATCGCTTACCAAGGTGATTTCATAGTCTATGATACGAGGCAGTTCTGTATTGTCTAGTAATGTCGTCCAAAGGAATAGCATACTAGTAATATTTAGATGACAGATACGCATTGACATCGTCTGGACATGTCATTACATATACTGAGGGAAAAAAGTTTAGCAATTTCGTAAATTACAGCTTATTTCTCAATTATTTGGGTTCGGATTTAAATCAAATTTGCAGACAATGATATTTAATATCTTAACAACAATATCTCAAATTTTCGTTTGAATTTAAGAACTGACAAGACTGGCGCGTGACGCCGAACAAGGTAGGGGTAGCACTCTGAAAATGACACACGGAATCAGTACCTTGCATGTCCATTATTATCCTTTATAAAAATACCACATTGTCTGCTATGAGTCCTCATCCAAAAGCCACTGGACTAAACAAAACATTGCAGCAGCATAACGCGTGCGAGATCGGTTACGTTATTGACGTCACCCTTCCTCTTCCACCCGTTCTAAGATCTTCCTTTCATAATTAGGCTCCACAAAGGTAAAAATCAAACGGGAATCATCTGCAAAAGTGACTTGATTTCTGTCAGCGGACGGTATACTCGCGTTCGGCTCAGCCTAGCCTGTCTGGGAGCACAAACCAAAGGAACGCCAACGTAAGGTGGACGTACACGTAAACGCAAAGAACGAAGCCTGTTCCCCATAGTACGTGCACAATTCCATGTCTCTGTTGAATTTCTGAACAAAACGGCTGTACTTGAGCTTTTGAGAAACGATTACGTCGTGAATACGTTACTACGTAATTGTCCTTACGTCGGCTTGTTTTACGCGGCCAGCTAGAGCGTGGTCTGTCTTGAACGTTCCCTTATTGACAGTTCTTTACTCTCAGTTGAGAAATGACACTTTTATTCACTTCAAAATGTTAAGCCACCTCTTTGGCCGTTACGCCGTCAGTAAGTATGCTGATAGCCTTATTCCCTTGATCTAAAATTATTCCTGGAAGACGTCCCATATGAATCGTCCTAATATTTTTTGTGGCTTATTTTATTCTTGACAATTACCATTAAGCTGGGATAGGTATTGTCGATATAAACTGTATGCGCATATGTGTGCTCGTGCAAGACGTCATTTTAGCACTATTACGTCAAAGGGACTTACGCGGGGATAAACACGTGAACGAACTGCACCATTAGTGAGTTAGCTTTTCATATTAGTAAATGATACTCATTTAAGGAATTACATACCTTTGTGTTGCAAAAATGTTTTGATCGAAAAAAATTGCTAAACTTTTTTCCCTTAGTATAGTTATGAATTATGAAATATGTATAAAACACGAGGATGCTTACCTTTTCTCGAGCAATATCTGGTTTATACGTTCCATACAGAAAACGCTTCGCAAAACATCTTTTGATAATACGTTGCTATTTAGTTTCTCGAAATTTTTGTCTATATTACTAATTCCGTCTGCGAGATATAAAACCTGACGGTTTATCTACAGGTCGAGTTTGTCGTTGGATACTTTGTCTCTTGACATAAAATACTTCGGTCGGGTAATCATTCTCTGTGAATTAATTTATCACCTTTATATGTCAAGCCAGTAACGAGCTTTTCTATGGGGATTTATGAATCGCGTGATAGAAGGCTCGAATATGACAAGTTTTAAATTGGACAAAATTACAACTTATGTGCTTTATCATTACCATAGAGCAAACTGTTTGTTTCATGTCATAAATTTTAGGAGTGATACTGTTTGAAAGAATATCTATTCATGGGGGCATATGGGGGAAAGTAGACATCGGACTGATTTTTATTCGTTCACCATCCTTAAACTTGGTTCAGATAAAAAGATTCAAATGCATTCATACGATTTGCTATTATTTAGTAAATGTCAGTACTTATTTCGTTGTTCACCATTGCCTGATGTAAAAAATATGGGTACCGAAATCTAGCATTTTGATCAAGATAAGGTGCCGGATACTAGCGTCACTGGTGGTGAACTCGGCCAAAGCGAGGGACGTTTTTTCGCGATCAATTTATTCCGTCTGTGTTGTTAAAAATATCGTAACTGAGTCAATTTCAAAATTCGCAGGTTTTTTAGACCAGCAAATCATGAAAAATAATCGTCAAATATTTTAAGGTTTGTGTTCTTAATGTGTAGCTATATTCCTAATAGCATGTTTCAAATCATTTTCCACCCTGAATTGTGGGTGTGTAGCTTCTAAATCGGTTATTAACAATGTTTTCCGGACAAAAATGTCTTTGGTGTTCCAGTTATATAAAGGTATGAAAATAATATCAATTAAAAGATATTTCACATTTTTTCACCAAATTACATCTTAAAAGGTCAATGACTGATAGAAAATAGAAAAAAAATCATTTTGGGTGCATAATTACATAATCATTTACATTAAAGTATCTCTGGCTGAAAGAGTTGGAAAAAATCAAACATTTTAGCCTCAAAATTTCTTATTTGAGCTCAAATGTCCAGAAAAGTTTCAATCGTCAAAATTAATATATCCAATTTGCTTTATATAACTGGCACTTTTGATGCATTTGCTTGGTCAGTTTTCTTAGAAAATTAATTTAACATTACCGGAACACCAAAGACATTAGCGGAACACCAAAGACATCAACATAACCCCAAAGAAAATCATCCATTTCTTTGCTTTAACATGTTTATTTTGCATTGATTTGGATGGAAACTGGCAGCTAATATTTGTCCCATTTGATTCCGTTTCCCGTAACATACATAAGAACTCTTGCCAACTTAAAATGCCAATGAAAAGTCCAAGCTTAACCTCCAGTTGATAGTTAAAGCTAACATCCTCTAAGACATGAATTTAGCAACACAGCATGAGTCGAAAGATATAGGAATGCACAGAGATATAGTTAATGTGTAATAATTTGGGATTTTAATGCACCAATATAAAAGATGTAGGGCAATATTGTTCTAAGCATTTACCATCTGTCAGCCTGTCCGTCGGTTCAAAACGTTTAATTGGCATTTCTGTAAAAAAAGTGGACAAAGAAAGCTCACATTTGGTATGTAACGTTTCTTTAATGATATCTATCTGCTTCATTCATTCAGGCATTCCCCAAAGTCATTTTTAACCCTTAACATGCAACTCCATTTAAAACATCGAGCGAAACCTAAATTTGGCATTTTCTCTAAAAGTATTACACGAACAAAGCTGAAATTTGGTATGTTACATTATTTTAATAATATCTATCTGATCCATGCAATATGACATACCACAGTGCCATTTTATTTTTGTCTTTGGCGTTCCAGTGCTTAGACCGGAACACCAAAGACTGGAACACCAAGGACAATTTCACACTAATTTGCAAAAATATATGTGTAAAATAGGGTATTTGTTAAATATACTGTTGAAAGCATTTACTGTACTCAAAGTCAGATATAACGGACAGATATCTAATAAAAATGTGCATTGCAAAGTATCATAAAGTGCGTCATCCCAAAGACAAAGAAAAAAAGTACTGTACAAATTAATCGCCTTATTTTCAATTTATTAACAAGACACAAAATAAATAAATAATTTATGTCTGCATTTAATCGAAATTGCATTTCTTTGACCTTTTAGACACTGGAACACCAAAGACAAAAATCTGTGGGACAAGGCTATATGATGATTTTTATACCATTTACATAATATCATTTGGGTAACTGGTATATTTAAAGTGTAATTATACATATTGTCAAGCAAACTGACCCAAAAAAGTGTTTCAATTACGTTCAAAAGTAGTTATCTTTGCTGGTCAAAACCAATGAGGGTAGCAGTGGGACAAAGCAAATTTACACATTTCAGGCCATACAACACGTAAAATATCTCACTAAAGCATGTAACATGCTATATTTTTATGCTTAATCAGCACAATTGCATTGGCATCTACACTTTTTTAACATTAATGTTTATTTGTTTTCTTAAATGTACAATTTATCAAACGTGGACAAGAAAACCTGCGAATTTTGAAAACGACTCAACTACAGCTTTATCGAAGCCGTAGTTACGAGATTTTATAACAACACCGTCAGTTTGTCAATACAAAACGGTAAACCCGGTCTGTTTTTAGAACAAGTTCATTGTCATTAGAAAATAAATCTATAAACTCACATTTAAACGCAAAATATCTATACCTTGTTGTAGCAAAAAACGTCCCTCACTTTGGCCGAGTTCACAACCAGTGATTAGTATGGAAAAGGAATCTTACTGTATTCGAGACTAAAGTGGATACGGATAAAGATTGGGATATATTGTTATCTTTTAACTTCAATTCGAAGTGGCAGTAAGAAATAAGAAATTATCAAAATAAGACTCGACATACATGCAGGATGACATGCTCCCATACTATTTTAATCAATGTCCCATTTGAACAATTCTGTTTAATTATTTGGTCCAAGTTTGTAGCACCGTGTCAGAAAATATGAAGTTTTTAATCTTTTATTGTATTTCGTGTCAATAATGTTTGAAATATCCATCAAATCTCACGCGAGAGATCACCAATCTTTTATTCCTACAAACAACAATAAATAGTCTTGTCTGGTTGTATTAACATTGTTCTACAAGAAGGTTTACATAACCTATTTACAAAGTCTTTTTTAAGTAACAAATTGCAAACCAAGGTCAATGTAAAAAATATAAGAAAGTACAAACCATTTCAACGAAAACACCGATGAAAGTCCTTCCCAAAATATGCCATAGATTTTATCCATTCCAAAACATGGCCTGCCCTTGATCCTTTCATAAACGTGTCCCCGTTTTGATCCTTTCCAAAGTATAGATATCCCAAAATGAGTGGCTGATAATAAATATGTTATTTCATTAACAAAGGGATGTCAGGCTATTGATTTTAGATTAAAATCTTGTTGTGAGATAAGTTACCTTTGTAAGACGATAAAAAGTCGAGTTCAACAGTAACAATTAACCCATTGACTCTTTTGGACTCCCTACAAGATAATGGCTTTGAAAAACATTGTGGAAAATGAAGAAATTGCTTGTAACAAGCAATTTCTTCATTTCCCACAATTTTTTCTACCCAGAAAGATCAAAGAATGCGAAATTTCATTCAATTCATATTGTCGTCTGTAGCATCTTTGAATTTGGACAAGTCCAAAATTTTTTCGTTTGGTAACAATGCTAACGGATGGGATGAGTGTCTGATGCAATGTTTTGTCGATTGCTCATTGTGTTTAATTTCTAAAATCAGCTGTACATAATTACTAGCCAAAGTAAACAAGAGTAAAATAGTCACAATATACGTGGCCCCAGAGACTAAGTTTTAAGGGGGCATAACTCAACAAAAATCAATAAACCATAAAGTATTTACTTAATGCACATTTACCAATTCAGGTGATAATAATGACCAAGTTTCAAGAAGATCCAGCCAGAACGTAGGAGTTGCGTGGACGCACGTACGGACGAACGTTTCAGGATTAAGTGTTTTTTCTTTGATGTTTATGAAGAAAAGTGCCTCATAAAATGGCATGGTTTTTAAAAAAGTGGAATTATTCGTATTTCATATAAATTATGGACGGATTGAGCCACATAAACCCCCGAACGTAGGCCCGGACGGACGGATGGACTGACGGACAGACGGTAAAGATGACGCCGATATACGACCGCCTACGGCGGCGTATAAAAATTACAAAAGCTTCGACACTGTATATTTTAGACTATAAACTTTCAAAGACCTTTTCCGGAAGTATTACTCTTTGCGACGATTCTAACGAGTTCATGTCCCTTGACCGTACGTTAAACTCCTGGGAAAGTTCAATATGTTATTTGTCAATCTATATGAACCTGTGGTGCAGCTAGAATGACAATAAAACAATAACTGGATGTGATGAGATGATTGCCATGCCTGAACGTTTTTATCCCACGGACATGTCTTAATTGATTAGAAATGCACAATGTATACAAAACCAGTTGGATTAATCTGCAAAAGATATGGACTTCATCATCATTTTTATGCAGATGACTCTCAACTCTATGTGTCGTTTAAGCCCATTGATTACCTTACTAGAACAGAAACTCTACGTCGTGTTGAGCTGTGTCTTAAACTTAACTCGGATAAAACAGAGCTGATTGTTTTTTCTTCACCGAAAAATGAACCATTAATACAAGACATAACAATTAAAGTTGGTGACTCAGAAATTAAGCCGTCACTATGTGTTAGAAATCTTTGGGCAATGCTTGATAGTAAAATGGACATGGAAAAACACATAAATTCAGTATGTCGTTCGTGTTATGGCCAAATCCGTCAAATAGGGCATATTAGAAAATTCCTGACCAACGATGCTACAAAAAAGCTTGTAAATTCTTTAGTTACATCTAGAATGGACTATTGCAATTTGTTGCTGTATGGTGTGCCAATGGCAACACTAAAAAAAACTACAGACTGTCCAGAATACAGCAGCACGTCTCATCGTAAAGAAGTCACGGCGAGATTCTGAGAGATTTGCATTGGTTACCAGTACAACAAAGAGTTCAATTCAAAATTTTAACTCTTACCTTTAAAGCTCTACACAATCAGGCCCCAAAGTACATTACAGATCTACTCGAAGTATATGAACCCAGAAGGAACCTCAGATCACAGAACAGTTCAATCAGACTAGTAACTCCAAACAGCAGAACCGCTAAGTATGGAGATAGGTGCTTCGCTAAAGTGGCACCAAAATTGTGGAATGCATTGCCGTCAAAAATTAGAGACTGTGCAACCTTGGACATTTTCAAAAGATTTCTAAAAACGCATCTGTTCACCCAAGCTCATTGTTAATCATAGAAAGAGACTTTATGGGCTTTCCATAATTGTTAACGTTCAGAATTATTTTACTTCTTTTAATAACTGCGGTATCCTAAGACATTTAGTTTTTGTTTTACTCTCGCTGTTTATTTAAGCTCGTTTTAATGTAGAATTTTACAGGCTTTATCAAAATTGCATCTTTCTTATTGTTGGTCTTAAATGCAAAGAATTTCTTTAAACAATATTTTTTTTATATATTATATGTTTTTTCTACGATTTGTAAAGCGCTTTTTAACAAATCATTTTTGAAAAAAGCGCTATATAAATATGGTATATTATTATTAATGCTGACATTAGCTTTTCGGAAACGCATTATTTGTAAAAAAAAGTATTGTTGCGACGAAATGCAATCCTCAATTCTGTGATAGACGTTCCTCAATTCAGATGTGTTATTTCCTCAGCTTGATTGCCAAAACATCTATTTTATACTTTTTCACGTAGCAACGTTAGAAAATAAACAGACATTATGCTTAAGTCGGTAGAAGACGCCAAAACTCCATGTCAAAGTTTAATTGAACAATCAGAAAAAGCTATTAATCGTGTTGAATACCAGACAGAATATTTTTTGGAAACACCAAATCACGGTGGGGATTGTGCATGATGGGATGGATACATGTAACGAATATGGACAAAATAATCTCGATTCTGGTAAGATATTTTGCAATAACTTCCTTATTTGTGCGTCAATTTTCAAAAGGTTTGTTGCATGTACCCCGCCTTATCGAGCTCTTTCATCGGATGTACGACATATTAGATAACTCGTGGTACTTTTTCCAAAATATTGTCCCAACCGACCAGAAAGCGAAATGGTAACGAATACGGCCAAATTAACCACGCTTCAGGTAAGCATTTGTGCAATAACTTTCTTATTTTAGCGTCAATTTTCATGCAGTTTTATGCATGTACTATCGGGAAACTTCTTATACTTTTCTCAAAAATCGATCCCAACCGACTAGAAAAATGACCTGGATTTTTTGTCGTTCTTCTGATCGGTTGGGATCAATTTTTGGACAAAGTACGTACAAAGATTCTGCAAACAAGTCATATATCTGAGAAAAGAGCTCAGTAATGAGGGGTACATGCAACAAACCGCTTGAAAATTGACGCAGAAACAAGAGAATAATTGCACAATTTCTTACCTGAAGCGAGGCAAATTTGTTCGTATTCGTTATCCATCCCATCATGCACAATCCCCACCGTGCAAATGTCATCTTGATGTAATGTGTCAAACGGACATAAATATGAATATTGCGATATGAATATCTTACGCTTTTGTTTTATTATTACATTATGTTTCTTTGAATAACACCATCCCGTTCATATTATTTTATGCTGTTTGAGGTCGTTCAAAAATATGTTCTTGTGGGACATCTCGTTTTCTTAAATATCGATATGAAAACATCTTAATGAAGAAATGACAAATAAGTATGGACCAGCAGTCTTTCGGGTGCGACTTTTAAGCTTAAAAATTAAACCATAATAAGGTTGAGTGGGACGAACCTCGACTAATCAATCAATATACATGTAAAACACAATGATTCAATTCATTTGCAGAAATCATAACTTAGAACCGACTTTTGATCAGATTTTGTTCCCGTTTCAGGACAATAAATCAATGATTATCCTTACAAGTGGACCTTCATTGGCTTCCCTTGTTGCAGACGTCACAATGAATATCCACCTTTTACAGTTTCCAAGAAATAGTGAAAGTGACAAAAAATCATTGAAGATGAAGCTTTAGAAAGCACAGTAGCTAAAGAAGAAAATGCCAATTAAAAGATAGTCGTTTCCTCTGCAATCAGATATGAATTCATTTTTCCCCATTTACACGTATTTTATTTCTGCGACCTCCTTCATTTGAGAATTGTGTTAACCTTTATAATTTTCGTAAAGGACAATATCCGTTGGCAAACCACTCTTAGCCCTTTCCCAAACAAGACATGGTTTTGGCGTCCTTAATAGAATTGATTTTGGAAAACATTGGGACAAAAGAAGAAACTGCTGATAATCAGCAGTTTCTCCTTTTGTCTCAATATTTTCTGTGGTATATCAAACAAAAACTCTATCTTTAACAACATCCCTTTGTTGTCTGCAGCAGCTTTCAAATTGGACCAACCTAAAAGTTTGCCAGTTGGTAAAGGATTAATTCTAGAGCCATAGTTATAACGACTTGTGATATCATTGTCCTTACAAAACAGTACAATTATTCTAGATTGCCCTGACAAGAAACTCTCCAGTACTTCCTTGGTTTAATTGTTTGCCAACAGAATAAATTGTAGACTAATCTACCCTCTCCAAGCAGACATTTTGAGTGCGGTTCTCTCAGGATACATATTTGAACCAACACAAGTAAATGTCGACAAGATTCAAACCTATTGCAAATGCTTGTTCCTACATTTGTTTGCACAATATTACTTCCTTTTGAATTGATATTTTTACTCGCTAACATAAAACTTATATAAGTATTGGAGTGTAACGGCAGTGCATAATATTACGAACAAGAGCTGTCACTGTAAGATGACAATGCCCCCTACACCGCTTTGATTTTAAATTATGGCCAATCTATGTTCAAGGTCAAGGTCATCCAGGGGTCAAGGTCACCAAAGTATGTGCCTACAGAAAGGTAATGTACCAAGGAATGTTGTGGTAAAGTATGAAGCGAATATGTTAAGTAATAAGGAAGTTATGGCCAATGTTAAAGTTTTTGGACGGAATGACGGACAGACAGACGGACAGACGGACGGACGGACAAGTCAAATTTATGATGCCTCCCTATCGGGGGCATAAAAAGAAACTAAAGCAACTTCTATGAATACATTTGAAAGATGAGGTTGACTCCATAGCAAATATAAAATATTTCAACATTTGATATCCCCGACGGGTAAAATAACGAAGAATTTCTGACAAAAAACTGATGACTAAATATAAATTGTATTTGATGAACGCCCACACAGTTGTTTGAAATATTTGATCTATTCCACTTGAAGACACAATTCCTTTGACAAAAGAATCGGGGTATTTGTCTATCAAAAAACTTACATTGTAGAGTCACTATTTAATTCTTTCCATTTACATGTATTTATGCCTACAATCCCCTTCTCTAGAGAATTGTCTTAAAGGGGGACGAGCTAGGCTGTCGAAAATGCAAATTGCACAATAATTACAAACCAGAAATAACGTATGAAATAAACAATCTGAAGGGGTAGATCATTTATGTCCATTGTTACCACTCGTCGAGCTTTATTAAGTACATGTATTAAAGTCCAAGTCAATTAATAACATGCTGGTCGTCCTTGTTTTTGTTTTGTAACGGCTACATATGCCCAACCTTCAAAAATCAATTACGTCAGAGATACGTCATCTGTGCTCAGCGACATTTTACACACCGTACAACCGGCTGCGTAGAAAGTCAGCGAAGACAGATTCGGCATCTGATGTCATGTGCATGTTAGGTCAAATGAATTTACTTTTATAAATAAACGAAAGGATCTTTGGTATTCTATAGTTGATAAATACGCGTATAAATGTTCAGTGCTTGTACAAAATAAACCTTTTCACGTATTCCTCGCAAATAAGGCCACAGTCATCGACACAGCCGGTTGTTCGGTGTGTTAATAACGCGGAGGTGTGTCTCGTTGACATTGACCTTGTCTTGTTTTGAAGTAAAAATAGAATGTGTAAACACGCTTGTGAAGGTTTGATCTATAGCCAAGGAAAATGTTTTACGCCGAGATTGAGGTTTTTATGCATTGCTAATTGTTTTTCCATGCACAAATATGAGTTCCCGAACAGTTCGGAAGCATTAAAACATAGAATGAGCCCCTTTAACCTTTATAATTTTCGTAAAGGACAAATCGTAATATCCGTTGGCAAATCACTCTTAGCCCTTTCCCAAACATGACATGGTTTTTGCGTCCTTAATAGAATTGATTTTGGAAATCATTGAGACAAAAGAAGAAACTGCTGAAAGTCAGCAGTTTCTCCTTTTGTCTTAATATTTTCTGTGGTATATCAAACACAAATTCTATCTTTAACAACATCCCTTTGTTGTCTGCAGCAGCTTTCAAAATGGACCAACCTAAAAGTTTGCCATTCGGTAAAGGATTAATTCTAGAGCCAGTGTTATAAAGACTTGTGATATCATTGTCCTTACAAAACAGCACAATTATTCTAGATTGCCTTGACAAGAAACTCTCCAGTACTTCCTTGGTTTAATTGTTTGCCAACAGAATAAATTGTAGACTAATCTACCCTCTCCAAGCAGACATTTTGAGTGCGGTTGTCTCAGGATACATATTTGAACCAACACGAGGCCGCGGCCTTAGCGCAGTTGGTAGCGCATCTGATCCTCATTCGAGAGGTCCCGGGTTCGATACCCGGCCGCGGCTAATACCCTTTCTGACAAAATTGTCACCCACCAATGGGTTTGAAATCGTTAACCTAAGTGGGCGAGCAGCTGGAGGCTCGGTAAGGGTGTTGTGGTAGTACTGGTTTAAGAAACAACAGGAATCCATGGGTAGGTGCTCCAGCCGCCGCGATATGACCCTGGTAGTTGAAAACGGCGTAAAACCCCAATAAATTCAAATTGAACCAACACGAGTAAATGTCGACAAGATTCAAGCCTATTGCAAATGCTTGTTCCTACATTTGTTTGCATAATATTACTTCCTTTTGAATTGATATTTTTACTCGCTAACATAAAAATTATATAAGTATTGGAGTTTAACGGCAGTGCATAATATACTAGTCAAAACTTCTAACAGGCCACTTACTTTATGTCGCAAAATATGTATTTGATGACGTGATATTCACGATTTTTGTTATACAATGAATAAAATAATCATATTTGTAATAAAAAAGATGATGATAATATTAAAATTATGTCTAGAATGTATTCAAACTGCGATCAGTTTCAAGGCACCCCTAATTTCAATTTTCTTTAAATTTAACATTGGTGGGTGGGGTATTTTGTAGAAATTCGGCCAATTTCTCGGCAATATGGATTAGAATTAAGTTCTTTTTTTCGAAAACAGTGTTTCTTTAACGTTTGACTAGCGATATTGACAAATTATCTTAAAGAAAATCAATATGTGATGTTATCTAAAATTTGAATTTCTGTCGAATTTTGCCGTTTTTGTGATTTTCGAAAACGGGGGTTCTTGTCTTTGACTTTATGTCCTCGAGTCGCATTAATTTTGCACCACTCAACGTTTGTGCGAAATGATATACAAATGGTCAGCCTTTCCAAAGGCGTAACCATCTTACCACTCATATTAATGTAATTATTTCAAAAACGCAAATTTTCAAGTGGCCGGTTAGAAGTTTTGACTAGTATATTACGAAAAAGAAACTAAAGCGACTTTTATGAATACATTTGATAGTTGAGGTTGACTCCATAGCAAATATAAAATCCTTCAATATTTGATATCCCCTACGGGTAATATAACGAAGAATTTCTGACAAAAAACTGATGACTAAACATAAATTGTATTTGATGAACGCCCACACAATTGTTTGAAATATTTGATCTATTCCACTTGAAGACACAATTACTTTGACAAAAGAATCTGGGTATTTGTCTATCAAAAAGCTTACACTGTAGATTTACTATTCATTTTGGGATAGGTATCAAGAAACATTATCACTGGAATTCAGGTTAAAATCTAGTCTAAGACTGTAATAGAATCTTGGATGTGGAAAAAAATGTTATAAAAGATTCAGAGTTCAATAATTTGTTTTTATTTATTGCTCTTTGTCGATTTTAGGTTTAGGTCATGGTCATACCTCTGACTGTATGACAGATATGATCATGGATCTTCATCGACGGGAAAATCTCTTAACTGACGTTTAACTTACGTTCCCTGGAGCAAATGTAAGCCGTCGACTTCGGTGTGTCCTTCTGTATGTTGATGTCTAATACTGATAGTTTGAGTGCTGCAGCAACTCAGACTGAATTTGATGGCATGGTTTTCCATCGGTTTTTGGGAAGCAAATTTTGCATAATTTGCTTCTCTTTACACCCGCCTTTCTCTGCACTTTACCATTCTCTGCATACTACACAACATCTTCCGGTCCTCCTCATTATAAATAGTTATATCTAAAGCAAAGATTGATGAGGTAACAGTCATTCAAATATTCAATATGTTAGTCTGAAATTATGTGTAGATATTGAATTGCGTGACTAAAAATGAAACACTCAATTAATCATGTCTCTAAGAGAAGAAAAGACCGGCGTAGTAATTTGCTTTATTATGGTTCAAAGATCAGTCCAATGGCCTTCCTTGTAAATGGGTCAGTCAAGTTTACTGAACTATGAAAATTCAAAGCTGTAAATAGATGCATGGAATCAATGCACTCAAGGTATTCAAATGGATAATCAAAGTACTCTACGAATCAAAGTATTCAAGGTATTTAATGGATAATCAAAGTATCTAATCAAAGTACTCTACTTAGCGACAGGCTTACAATATTAACAAATTTGCTTCCCAACAGTACTTTCAGTACTTTGATTTAGTCTTCGTTTTGAAAGAATTCATGCTGGGTACTCTTACTACATTGTTCGGGTTTACATTCCACTTATCATCAACGTGGTTGCTAAATGCATTTTCCGTTGTTCTGTTTGCGCCCTCCTTTTGAATAGTTAATTTTACATGCGTCCTTCTGCTTGTTGAATGTAGAAACAGTTCATTGTTGATTGTTTCAAACTGTAACAGTTGTACTCATGATGGGAAAGTGTTATTACCCATAACATCAACTATCAAGGAACCGCGGTGTATTAGAACGGACTCGTGTATATTCAGCGTTATAATGGTGTTTTGTACCTTTTCAGTAAATATACTGAGATGCAAAAATAAGTATACACCCTAGTTCTCCCACGTTTTCTGAGAAAACAATCAATAGATTATTACAGTTTTTAAACGCCATCGAACGTGGTCGTTTGTTTGATGTAAAACTATTCTACCCGTCTAAACGACTTTCCTTCCGTTGCGAAGGGGTTTTCATAGCGTACAGCGTCATCGAAAAAAGGGTTTAATCAGTTAATTAATGCAAGAATTCCATTGAAACATTTCCTAAATTTATGAAAGGATTTGGATTGACAAAAAAAGCCTAGTCACCTAGGACCATGCGTACATTGTTAGTGCTTTTCCACATTACGATGCGTCATGGCAAAAGGGGGCTTGATTCAAGCAAGTAATCTGATATAACTCCTTCTAAATTCATGAACGGATTTTGATTTAAACAAAATATTCTTATGCTACATGGCTAAGTTTATAATTTGTTTAAAGTGCAACCTTTCTTTCGTATTATGCTGTGTCATAGAAAAATGGGTCTTAATGGCAAAAGGGGGCATATAGATCGATTTCTAATAGCCACCGAGAATTGTGTTATAATGTTAGGGTTAATGTAACGTTGTGATTTGTTGTGACAAAGAACAAAGAAAATTATACGAAATAACAGCAATATTTGATGCACCACTTTGGCGCACGTGCAAAATTTGCAAGATTGGCATGCGGCATTAGTATGGGTAATCGAGCATTTTTTGGTAAAATTTAACAACATTTTATTATTGGTTTATCAGTGGAAATAGATAATACAAAATTTTGAGTTGACATGACAGAAATTAAGAGAGATATCAAAAACCTAAAAGTGCATACTTTCTTTTATATAATTCCAATTGCAGCCAATATGCAAAATAACATACCGCAATCAGTGTGTTTGTCTGTCCGTTTGTCTGTCTGTCCACGTGTCCGTCTGTCTGTCTGTTTACAAAATACTTGTCCAGAGCGTTATCTCTGAAAGTATAGTAGCTATGATCTTGAAACATCATCAATTGGTAGATATATCTAACTAGGGAGAAGTGCAAGGAGAAATGCAGCGTCCAAGTAGCATAACGCTTCGTTGCTAATTTTTTTGAGAGTTGTTGCTCTTTGTTTTCGACAAAAATGTTTGTCCGAACAAATGAACAAATGAGAAGGTAAAACGCGCTAATATTGGCTTAAATGCTTGAAGAAATCAGAAATGGAATTGGTGACTCTAAAGAGGCGACAATTCAAATATTTAGTGAAGCAAAAATGTAAAATGTATTTTGGCAACAAACCACCGTATTTATTTTTTATTTCAAATTAAATCAGATATGGGACGAAACGTCTACCTCATTTCCAATTCACCTAAACACAGAACAAAATTAAAAATGTAAGAATGTACATGTAGCTTATTTAGCGCATTCTGCGAACATGTACCTTGCAGCCAAGTGATTTCTTTCTCGCATTTGGCACAGCTTTCGATATAATTAACTGAAAGATAGCCATCTATAAAGTTGATTTATTCCCTAATGTTTGGTTTCCCTACATTTCCCATCTTCGCAAGCCAAGGGTTACTACCTCCACTTTGTTCCTTACGATGGAGCAAAGTGGAGGAAGAAACCGTTGGCATGCGAAAATATGCATTGCCAGACGAACAATTTTTGTATACTGAGATGAAAAAGTTTAGTCAGTGAGATTTGAAAATGGAATTATTTTTTCTGCGGTCAGTAAAATTACAACAAATTAGGCTCACATTTAAATTCATTTAATTTCCAACATTATTCAAACTCTCTATCTCTCAAATGTCACAGAGTTATCAGTATCTTGTATGTCCCCCTCTGGATTGAACCACGGCCAAACAACGCCGCATCATACTGTTAATATGCCGTCTGAACTGTAAGGGAACTCTTGTCCATTCCTCACTTAAAGCATGTTCCAAAACGTCAACATTATTGACGTCAGCATGTTGGCGTACCTTACACCTGACGAGGTCTCACAAGTGCTCAACCGGGGAAATGTCCGGCGATTCTGATGGCCATTCGAGAATAGGGATATTGTGAGTTTCCAACAGGTTTCGTGTGTGCCTGGCAGTGTGACAGCGTGCGTTATCCTGTTATAATACGTCAGCATTGCCGTTCCTTACATATGGAACAATTACAGGGAGGATGATTTCATTACAATATCTGACTGCATTCAGGTTTCCTTGGATTGTTCTGTTAGATCTCTGTAACTCATACCACCCCACAGCATAACAGATCCCCCCATAACGATCATACTCCATAACGTTAGCAGGATCAAACCGTTCGCCTCTTCGACGCCAAACCCGAACTCGTCCATCAGCTCCACAAAGGTAGAACTTGGATTCGTCAGTAAAAACAATTCTGTTCCATCGCTGTCTTGGCCAATGGATATGCTGACGTGCCCAATGAAGTCGCACCGTGCGATGACGTTCTGTTAAAACGATTCCTTGAAGGGGCGTCGAGAACGAAGTCTCGGAGACTGTAGTCGATTTCTCGCAGTGTCGACATTCTGGTCCCTGTAGCATGTCGTAGGTGTTCGGCGATTCGTGGAGCCGACATAAAGTGGTGACGTCGTGACAACGTCACTATGAACCTGTCCTCCCTTGGTGTCGTTTTCCTTGGTCTGCCTGACCTTGATCGGTCACTTTTATTCCCAGTTTGCATAAACCGTGCTTGCAAATGATAAATGGTTCGTCACAATAACCAAAGCTACGTACTACGTCAGCAACACGTTCACCAGCTTCGAGTAGACCAAGTGCTATATTCCTGTCCTTTAACGTCATCCCTGGACGCCGACCCATGGCAGCTACCTTGAATTTTATTGCGGAATTCTCTATACTGTTTAAAACCCTTCCGATTTATGAAATCATGTGGTAAAATAAACACATGGATTAACCTCAGCACGTGCACTACATAAAATCGGAAATGCACGTATTTACGCAAACACGTGGGTTGTGTAAAGCAATTTCGATGAAAACACGTAGGGCATCGAATAAAAAATCAATGAAAAACAAATTAAAGACGATATTTCGGGAAAAAAAGGTTATGATGTTTTCGAAAATACTGACTAAACATTTTTCTTGAGTATAATTAAATTTTCTTCATAAACACATGGAATCGTTTTACGAACCCCACTTATAGTTTTTTTTATCCTAAAACTATTTTGTGTTGTTGTCGTGGCTCTGTAGAATTATAACATTTATATTACAATGACCTTTAGAAATTGGATATGAGAAAAAAAAACAACATTGGTTTACCTCCCACCGTTGTTCCTTAACGAGCCGGAAAACTTCCGTCATGTTAGAGGGAATGCACTATCTGCGTAATTAGATTCTCGTGTTAACTACTTGATGTTCTCCCCCAAACACTTGAAAAAAAGGTTCTGGCTGCTTCAAGTATCTGAATAGCACTTGTAATGCTCCCTCCCCCGACGGTATTCATGAATGCGACCTTTTCTTGGATTGTTTTTGTCAACTAGTCCTATGTTTCAGTCTTATTGTAAAATTGCTCAACATACATTCTGCACAAACATATTGCAATGTATATCTGTAGAAAATTTATAAATGTAGTTATTGTCAAATATTACGTTTGTCAAATGAACATGAGTTCTCGTAAATTGTATCACAAGGTGACTAACCTTTGAAAGTTAGTAACCGCAGATCTATTTTCGAGGTTTTGCGTTATTAGATCTGCAAATATGATTGGTTTAGGTATCAAGCCTGCAGAAGTTTGTGTTTCTTCGTAATGATGTTATAATCTTTAAAAATTCATTATCCATAGATAAAATAATTGAACAAACACACGCGCACTACATGTTGAAAATTGTCGAAATTAAGTAAAATGCGCATGAGAAGAATTAATTACCTGTCAAGATTTTTTTAGGTTTCATCAATACAAAATAATGAGATGTATGAAAAGGTCAACATTTGTGTGTGTGTTATCACTCGTGAAAATGTCTCCGAAAAGTTCATCTATCAAAACATAAATCTTCTATGTAATATCTTTGTGAAAAAACTACCGATTCTCTTGACAAAAGAAAACTGTCTTGCGGCGGATTAGGTTAGACAATTGTATGGTCTTCATCAAATATTATTTATGTTTACACATCAGTATTTTGTGAGGAATTCTTCCTCAATACTCTGTGGGAATATCAAAAGTCGTAGGCTTTGATATTTACTCTTCTAATAAGTGAATTCCTTAGCCTATGTTAGGCCGAATCACTATAATTTTACCCTTTTCTAATCATGTGCTGTCGGTAAATATGACAAAGATGTAATGGAAGTTATATGAAGCAGGATCTGGCAAAGTGCCTTTGTGGCATCCAGGACCAACATGGAATCAGATCTGTCGGTACATTGGTGTAGTTTGCCCCAGGCTTAGCCACAGGCTATATGAATTTACTGTACTAGACAGAATATGACTTGAAAGGATTGAACGTATGCTCAGGCTTGTCTTGATACACGCCCATCAAAAATGTCTTAAAGCCATTCGAATTTACCTTTTTTACTTAAACCAATTAAATCCGATTCTTTCCTTTGCCTTTGTTCAACCTTTACCATTTTATTATAACTTCGTTTCATCAAAATATAAATCGTTCTCATGGTTATTGTTTAGTTTGACTTATTCAATTACTAAAACATAATGAATCAATATCCCTTGACAACCACATGATTAGTTTTTACCAGCTTCAGACTTTTTCGTTCAACGTTTACAAATGCCAGTAGTTGATTTTCATAGTCTGATGAAATTATATCGCAAGATTACCAGTGTAAAATGACCTCGCAGCCTTCATTTACCACCTAACTAATTTGTGCGGTACCCTCAAACAATATTGCATCAGTATGTACTTGCAGCCAGAAGCAATGTGCCTTTAGGTGATGGCAATCTTGAGTCCTTGACCAAGGAGATATTCTGATATGCAAATCGTCGCTTAAAAAACAACAAAACAACAACAACAACAACAACAACAACAAAAACAACAACAACAACAACAACAAACACAAACAAACAAACAAACCAAAAAACAAAAAACAAAAAAAATCTTGTAAATGCAGCTTGTTTTTGTTGAACAGCAGCGTAGCGTAATAACTTCTGTGTTAGAATGGATGTTAGTCGCTGCACAATTTCATCGTACATGTCATGAGGAATCCTTATAAATGGCTGTAACGCTCCGAAATCTTAATTTCGTAGCTCGCCCATGAGACAATCGTAAAAAACCAAACTGAGGCCTCCTTCAGATGTTCCATACTACTCCCCCCATGTTTTGCTCATTCCTTTTCTCTCGACACAATACGTTTAGATGATAAAGTTGTTTTCCTGGAGTTGATGCACGTTTATTACGAGAGCATGATATGGAAATCCGTGTTTTCGCTCAAAATATAGACCGGATGTTCCAAGGTCTAAAAAGTGCCAGGTTATATACCTTTTCAATTGTATTTTGTGTTGTTGTCTGTTTTTGCATTGGTCCTTGTATTCAGTTTCTTCTTTATGTGTACATGGAGGGAATATTTTGAATGATCGAGTGAATTATACTTGATTGTTTTTTATACGCCGCCGGAGGCGGACGTATATTGGCATCATCTTTTCCGTCTGTCCGTCCGTCCATCCGTCCATCCGTCCGTACGTTAGTCCACTTTTCTTGTCAACGCAACTCCTCCTAAGTTTCTGGCTGGATCTTCTTGAAACTTGGTCAATATTATCACCTCAATTGGTAGATGTGCATGAAGGAAGGATTTTATGGTTCGTTGATTTTTGCCTGAGTTATGCCCCTTAAAAACGTAGTCTCTGGGGCTTATTGAAGTTGCAGCCTTGTCAACGCAACTCCTCCTAAGTTTCTAGCTGGATCTTAATGAAACTTGGTCAATGTTATCACCTCAATTGGTAGATCTATGTGCATGAAGGAAGGATTTTATGGTTCATTGATTTTTGCCAGAGTTATGCCCCTTTAAAACTTAGTCTCTGGGGCTTATTGAAATTGCAGCCTTGTCAACGCAACTCCTCCTATGTTTCTGGCTAGATCTTAATGAAACTTAGTCAACATTATCACCTCAATTGGTAGATGTGCATGAAGGAAGGATTTTATGGTTCATTGATTTTTGCCAGAGTTATGCCCCCTTAAAACTTAGTCTCTGGGGCTGATTGAAATTGCAGCCTTGTCAAAACAACTTCTTCTAAGATTCTGACTGGATCCTAATGAAACTTGGTGGATGTTATTACCTAAATTGGTAGATGTGCATGAAGTAAGGATTTTATGGTACATTGATTTTTGCCTGAGTTATGCCCCCTTCGACCTTAGTCTCTGGGGCTTAATGATATTTTAGCCTCATGAACGCAATTCCTTTTTGACTGGATATTTATAAAAACCTTTTTGTGAACACAACTTTTTACAGGTTTTTGTGTGAATATTTATAAATCCTTGTCAATGTCATTTTTTTGTCTCAAGTTTTATAAGTGGCGGCGTATATTGTGACCATGGCACTCTTGTTAGTCCCCTACCGGCGAAGCCGAAGGGGACTTTAGGTTTGCACTCTGTCTGTCCGTCAGTCCGTCTGTCTGTCCGTCCGTCCTGTCCGTCTGTCTGTCCGTCCGTCCGTCAGTCCGGTGAATTAGTTTTCCAGACTTTTTTTCTAAACGGGGGTAGCTATTGAGCTGATTTTTGGTACGTAGACCCGCATTGATGAGTTACAGAACAAGTTTAAGTTTCGTTCCGGTCCAGTGATTTTTGAGGAAGATATGGATGCTGGACTTAGAAAATTACTGGGAAATTACAGTTTTCCAGACTTTTTTTCTTAATGCTGGCAGCTATTGAGCTGATTTTTGGTATGTAGACCCGCATTGATGAGTTACAGAACAAGTTTGAGTTTCGTTCCGGTCCAGTGATTTTCGGGGAAGATATGGATGCTGGACTTAGAAAATTTCTGGGAAATTACAGTTTTCCAGACTTTTTAAATTGGACGTCTTTCGGACGTCCAATTCTTATAACCACTTTTCGACAGGCGTAATGGTTTTTCATTACCAAAAAACCCTTCTCAGACTCAATTGTCAGTTGGTCAAAATTCAAAATAGATTTTGTGACCATACAGGAAAACTGTCGTATTTTTTCCTGCTTTCTATGTTTTCTCTAACAAACACTACAAGATTCATTGTCCGATTCAATTCATGCCACGTCTTTACCAACTTTACGATCTTTTTTTCGACTTAACCATTTTCTCGTAGTGATTTGACTTTCGTGATATTGTGTAAAGGGTAAGATCTTTAGAAAGTGATACACTATATTAATAAAGTTAACAAACGCCTTGAATCATCAACATCAGCGATAGCTCAAACGGAAAAGGATTCGCCTTGCAACCTGTTTTAAGTTTGAAATTTGGAACGACGTTGGTTCGAACCCAGTTCGGACCATTTCTTCTCTATAACGTTTGTTAAAACGTTTGTTTTTCTTCATGTGTTTACTAAATGCAGAGATTTTAGGATGATTACTCAATTTAATGCACGAATTGTGTATGACAAATTCTTTTTCTTTGATAAGTGTTGTTTAAGTCTTTGACATATTTAAAGAAACGGGGTTTCCACGCGACGTATTTTGGAAACACTGCCATTTTCCCGAGGGCACGTTCCCACTTTCTTCTTTGTGTGCACATCAGTAGATGTAATGATGCTGTGGTAGTACTGGTATGAGGAATCCATGGTTAGGTGCTCCAATTCATCTGGTATATTGTTTCAGTTATATGTATTGAATTTGATTGTTTTGTAACCACAACCAGGGAAAAACTGCTGCCGTGCTTTTTTTTTTACTCTAAACACGAATAAAAATCAAAGTGCTTGGAGCACTGTATTTAGACGTCTCCGATTTTGCATGTTTGATCGGCGTTTCATTACTTCATTTCGTTTTATTTGTGTTTAGATCGATTCTAAATCACTGCGGCCGTTTTCTTCTAACGATGGTGGGGATAAAAGTCGAAAGGAAGATGATAAAAAAGAACAATGTCGAAGTAGAATTCGAACCCAGGGCCTTCCAGATATAGACACGTGTAAAGAGTACAAGGTGTGTGCTCTGCAAAGTGAGCTATCGCGGCTTTCATTTATGTAGCGCGTTGGCTTACATTTTAAATACATTGCTTTGTATCGTCCTTTGTAAAATCAACGAAATGTGTAACTGACGATAATACCCATAGTTAAAGCGAAACAAGAAGAACAAAATTGCTAATCACATGGCATATATTGAATTGGGTAATCAAATTAAAAGTGATTATTCATAGAGACAAATCAGTCGTCTTGAATCGACAATCAAATCAATTTGAAGTCTGAGAGGGGGGTTTTGGTAATAAAGCCGATTTCGTTTGTCTGAAACCGATCTTATAGAATCAAACGTTAAACGTCTTTCTAAAAAATGAATAAAATATCTATCGTTCATGTACAATCCCGCTCAATTAATCAGGGACGTCCAATTACAGTGCTCTAAGCACTTTGCTTTCTTAATGCTGGCAGCTATTGAGCTGATTTTTGGTATGTAGACCCGCATTGATGAGTTACAGAACAAGTTTGAGTTTCGTTCCGGTCCAGTGATTTTTGAGGAAGATATGGATGCTGGACTTAGAAAATTTCTGGGAAATCAGTTTTCCAGACTTTTTTTCTTAATGCTTGCAGCTATTGAGCTGATGTTTGGTATGTAGACCTGCATTGATGAGTTACAGAACAAGTTTGAGTTTCGTTCTGGTCTAGTGATTTTTGAGGAAGATATGGATGCTGCACTTAGAAAATTACTGGGAAATTACAGTTTTCCAGACTTTTTTCTAAACGCTTGCAGGTATTGAGCTGTTTTTCGGTATATGAACACATATTGATGAGATACAGAACGAGTTTGAGTTTCATTCTGCTCCAGTGATTTTTGGGGAAGATACGGATGCTGGACTAGAAAATTTCTGGGAAATCACAGTTTTCCAGACTTTTTTTTCTTGATGCTTGCAGCTATTGAGCTGATTTTTGGTATGTAGACCTGCATTGATAAGTTACAGAACAAGGTTGAGTTTCGTTCCGGTCCAGTATTTTTGAGGAAGATATGGATGCCAGCAGCTGGACTTTGAAATTTTTTGGGCTTCTTTTTCTAAACACATATACGAGGGTTGTCCCAGTAATTCGTGGACTTTGTTCATAGTATTTATATTTGAAGTCTGATCGTCATAATAATATTCAAATGCCTTCCCACATTTATTCTAAGTAAGATTCATGTGTTTTTGATGTATTTCAATGGACATCTTTTGAATTGTGCATCATCGATTATACCAATGTATGCGTACCTGGCGCAACCCAAATGGACGCAATGGAATTAGCATTTTGGTGATCAATGTATGTAGGGACATCATTTTGACATCATCGCAGCAAATTTCAAGCGTCAAATATTGTTCGTTGTAAAATTACGCATATTTGAATATTTGTCGTTGAAATCACAACCAAGTTTAAATGGCGACGATAGAGAAAGACCAAGCGAGCAGAATGGCAGTCCAGCTCGATTTGCATACCGGCATAACATGAAATGATAAACACAAGATACTGCAATGTACAGACGGAAATAGAAGTGTCTCCAGGAGCCATGATAAAGCTTATGATCAGAACAGGGAGTCGTACACCCGTCAAATTTATGGGACCTCGTCCATTGCACTATGCGTTCTTACTTAGTTAAAGTCACATCTTAGGGGAAAATGATTTCAGGACCGGAAAAAGTTGATGTATGCGATAAAATAATTCACTCTTTCATTAGAAATTGGATAGTGTAGCGATATGTTTTAACAGTGGGTAAAATGACGCCGTTTTTGTATCATACATAAGGGAAAACACTTCGAAAGAAAATATCATTATGTACAAAACAATAGGGGTTGAAATAGATGACGTCGTCAGCGTGCGCCGGGTCTGCGTACATTATTGATTTGAAGTTTGCAAAAAGAGCCTATACTTAGGCATATTTTTGTAACATTTTGCATTTATTCTCAGGATATGTGTCTTTTATATACCTGAAAATTGGAAGCTTGTGCAATGATTGTTTTTCATACAGTAAGCACAGTCCACGATTTACTGGGACAACCCTCGTATAAAGCCGGCGGTAGGGGACTTGGTATTGTTTTGCAATACTTCAGAATGCTTGTTTTCGTATATTTTCTGGAAACAGTTTAAATACTAAATAGAGGCTGTATCACGTCTTATTGTTTTTCCTAACCTATCCGGAAACTTATGTTATGTCAATCAGAATATACTCTGTGCGAAATTACTTTCTCGAGTTAACCACTTGATTTGCCACAAACACTTAACAAAAATGTTCTTGCTACTTAAAGTATTTTAAGAAGTTGCATATAGATTCCTCATCCATCGGGATTCTTGTTTTTTTTAGACGGTATGCACCAAAATTATAATGTTTCTGTCTAAATGTTAATTGTACAACGTTCTCGTCATCTAATCAGATTGTTTTGACTTGTGAGTTTCTTGAAGTCCAAAAATGAATAGAAATGAGCCAGGATCTGGAAAAAACGTCCTTTATGGCTTTTGAGCCCAACATGATTCAAGATCAGCCTGCGTATACACGCAGTCTGATCATGAACCATGTTGGTCTCTAAAAGATTATTTGTGACCTGTAGCAACTTAAAGAGAGCAGCATGGATGCATATTGGACTGCATTTGACAACAGGCTGATCTTGAAACTCAATTTTTAAAAATGCTATAAGGGACGTTTTTCCAGATCCCGGCTCAAATGCTGATGTCCGTGATTATGTATTATATTTGAGCATTTTCTTTCAAATGGCATCACAAGTTGAGTGATCCAATCATTGAACAAGAGTTCACGTTTCGTTTCCTTGTGTTCAGCAATGAAGTCAATTGCAGATATAATTCTTGTTGATGGCTTAAAAAAGAAGAAACAAAACAAAACAACAACAAGTTTATTCACATTTTTTTAAAATTAGATTACTTTGTGTGAGCAATTTATGACATTGTAAAGTTCTTGTTCAAACAATGTATTGAATAATTTTACATTTACACTGCCAAAATGTAATAGATACAAACGGAACAATCACAAACACAACTAGATGCTTACATATGTACGAATTGAAATGATGTATGTGTATAATTCAATGATTGATAAGTCGAACAATACAAAAGAATCAGATTGACCCTTTCCCAGGCAAAACCAGGTTTTGATGTCCCAAACAGAAAAAAAAATGTTTGGGAAAACATTGAAACAAAAGAAGAAACTGCTGATAACCAGCAGTTTCTCCTTTTGTCTCAATATTTTCTGTGCCATATTTCACTCGAATCCTATCTTTATTAACACCCATTTCGTCATTTGTGGCAGTCTTTGAAGTGGATCAACCTAAAATTTTGTCGTTTGGGAAAGGGTTAACAGAGGAGCCAACGTGTGTATACTAAATCGAGTTTGTGAATAGGCCTCCCGAAAAAAGTTATTCGTCGAAATAATTAATCTTCTTTGTAAGATCTTTTGGAGAAGAACCTTGCGATTCTCTTGACAAAAGAAGGCTGTCTTGAAGTAGAAGAGGTCAATGATCTATACAATTGTGAAGGCGTTCGTCAAATATTATTAATGTTTACCCATCAATATTTTGTCAGGATTGCTCTCTTTATACTCAATAGGGATATCAAATGTTGTAGGATTTCATATTTACTTCTACGGAATCAGCTTGTTTCATCTGTAATATATTTGGAAAATTACCTTTGTTTTTTTTTCGGTTCGTGCACTTTCGTCTATTACTACTAGTTGGACGCTTTGAAATGGAATCAATCGGTTCCATGTGTCAACTCTATTCAAACCAACCGTTGTTTGATTCCGTTTATATAATTTATTTATTTTCGCTGTTTCCTATGATTCCCAAGTATTAATCTTACAGGTACACACAGTCATTTAAAAAAAGAAAAAGAAATATGGTAATATAACCATTGCTCCTAACCTATTTCGTGCTTGCATCAAAAATACATTTCGCACTTACAATTATAATATTCAACCACTAAACAGCTGACGCAGATTCAAATATGATTTTTGAAAGTAAGCATTGTAGCAACCAGTTTTGTAAAAAAACGAGAAATGTAATAGTTTTTACAAAACTCTTTGTGATGACAAAATTCGTATTACATTTCATGTAGCAACCAGAAATGTGATAAAATCGAGAAATGTAACAAAACTACCAAACTATGATAGTTTACCTTATTTAATGAAATTCAACCTTAATCTGATATTCTGATACTGAAATTAGAAAGATAGTCGACACTAAGACGTATAGTGCAGTTGTTTTAACACTTTCAAAATGACCCAGATTTAAAAATTCCCATTTTTTGGCTATATAATAATTGTCCGCGTTCAGTGTCTTTATTGTATATTAGTAATTGTGGAGAGCTGAAATGAAGCCTTTAGTCTAAGTTTAGGTTACCTTCTTCAACGGCTATGTATATAAAAAGTTATTATATTTATGGTTTTATTACAAAACTGGTTGTTACACACTAACAAGAATGTAATAAAATCTAGAAATGTAACAAAACTGCCAACAACGACATTTCTTTCAGACTGGAATCTAACAGTCTATACAATGTTTGTCATTACAAGGATAACTCAAGTCGTTTTACGGTATTTCAAATTTTGACCACATAAAGTGACCTCATGTATAGAAATGAAACCTGTAAGAAGCAAAAAATAATGGGATAGTGAATAAAAATTCAACATAATTATAATGTATTACATCTTTCGTTACAAAACTCCTTGCTATTATTCAACGAGAAATGTGATAAACTCAAGAAATATGACAAAACCACAATATTAGAGACATTTTGACCTTAGAATCAGTAGAAGACACTTTGTTAAAGAGCAAAATACACAAAACAAGTTTAATACATTTTCGATTTTATTTCTGGTTGCTACATGAAATGTCATACGAATTTTGTCATCGCAACGAGTTTTGTTATAATTATTACATTTCTCGTTTTTATTACATAACTGGTCGCTACAAAGCATTATTACAAATTTATTATTTTCCCTACAAAATCTGATGGCGATAACCAAACATTACAATGTTCTTATGGAGCCGAAGTATTGCGAATTTTCTGAATCAGTCTATGTTGATTAACGATCACATTGCATTATGATGTATGCGCTAAACGTTGCTGGAGTCTTGGCGCGGAGAAGATCTTTTTAAACAAATAATTGTGTTTGTAATTTTGTTCCTGATGCAGGTGTTAATTGAAGTAAGCAATACGTATAAGATCCATTATAGAATTCCTTATCTAAATATATACTGGCCAAGAGTCCTAACCGGCCACTTTAAAAATGACTATAACTTTTTTAAAGGTAATTACATTTTAATGAAATTTGATATGTAAATTTTTAAGCATAATGTCCGTGGATTTCCATGATGATTGACTAAGAATTGTCAAATTTTGATGTGTAATAAAGAAAAAGCTTAAAAAGCTCTAAATCTTAATAGAGCTCGAGATGATACATTTTCAACAATTCAAAGTACACAAATCGTTAGCTGTAACCCAGCCCAAGAAAAAAATTGGAAAACATTGTCAATTCTGTGTGCCTTTTGACCACAGAAGAAACAGAAAGAATGGGAGGCATGGTAAAATGGTGTTTAAATTCAATCGCAAAACATTTTATCTAGCGAATATGCTCAAATATGGACTTGTGTGGAAAAACTATGCATCAAACTGAGTTTTTTACACATTTCCTACATTTTGTAGCTCGTCATGAATCATCAGTATTTATTTGAAGCATTTTCGAAGAAAACGTGTTTTAGATGTTGTATTTAAGAACCGTTTTTCTGCGTACGTGACCTCTCTCATTTTCTTTTACGGCCATATGCCGCACACAATTGTCAAACATTTTCAATTTTTTTCTTAGTCTATGTTGTTGCTAACGATTCATGAGACCAAAAGCACTGCATTGACAATATTCTGAGCTCTGTGTGGATCTAGAGCTTTTTGAGCTTTTCTCATGTTGCCCTTTTGTTTCAATATAACAACTGGAATTTTTCGCTAAAATCATCTGGAAAGCTGCTTAAAAATTCACATAGCAAGTTTCATGAAAATCCAATCGCCATAGAAAAAATTATCGTTGTTTTTTAAGTGGCCGGTTAGAAGTTTTGACTAGTATATTAGATGCAGAAATCATTTGTCTTTTGAATACGCGCCTTGTGCAATCATTACTTCAGAGCAAATTTAATCGATGATTCGCGTAAGGTCAATACGCTGATCGCTGATGTCAATAAGATATCAACAGTAACTGACCATTAAAATCGCTCTTTTTGTCCCAACATCTCGACTTACACCTTTATCTATTGTACCAAATAAAACAATCTGGGTAAAACGTTGTTTGGTGCATACTCCGAATTTAGGATGAGGAAAATGTGTTTAATATGTAACCGTAGTCTCCATGTAATAAATCGGTCAACGGTAAAAGACCTTTTAAGGCAGATTTTAAGGCTAATCTCACCCAAGTAGATACCAATGTAAGTATAATCTTTACAGTGTACTAAGATAGTTATCTAATTCCGCCCCAGCCCACATTTGTAGAGCGTTTAAATTTGTCATGAAACTCCGTTTACCCGTGACGTTTAACCTATTATTTTACTTCTATGCAAGGGCGGTTACTTCGTTATATCTCACAGCTTGTAAGATGTTTAATGAGATTATGTAACAAAGCTTATTACACTGGCAAATTAACGCCATATTCATGGAACTCTTTCGCATACAAACGTTGCTGTTGATGTTGCCATTCATAAAATGGCTTCTGGAAAGCGTCAAGAGACAAGAATTATTCTGAAGTACCTTTCTCACAAAAATTGTCCGTGATACCATGTAAAGCAATTCATATACAAATAACACCAACTTCGTCATTTACAACTTCATTAAATTAGGCTGATCCGAAACATTGTTGCTTGGTAAGGACTTTATGTATAGAACAAACAACAACAAAAGTTTCAGGCATTCAAAAGCTTATCCTTTAGGCATATCTGTATGAAAAGGTCACAAAGGACCATAGATGCAATCAACCAGTTATACTTTACGCAGTTTTCTTTTTGATTTCTTTAGTAAATATTCTTTAAAAACAGAGAAATATTACAACTGGGCACAATGTTTACAAATCTATCACATGCATGCTATATGTTATATTGCTTTAAATTGTTTTAACCCTTTCCCAAACAAGACCTGGTTTTGACGTCTCTATTGGAAAAAGCTTGGGAAAACATTGAAACAAAAGAAGAAACTGCTGATAACCAGCAGTTTCTCCTTTTGTCTCAATATTTTCTGAGTCATATCTTACACAAATTCTATCTTTAATAACATCCACTTTGTCATTTGTGGCAGTTTTTGGAGTGGATCACCCTAAAATTTGGCCGTTTGGGAAAGGGTTAATATCGGTTGTAATGCCTGAAAAATGGGAGATAAATCGAGAGGCAAACTATGTCTTCCATCCACAAGTACAAAGTGCATGTCCTTGGAAAACCCGCCATCAAATATCAGAGTATAATTTGGATAAAATATGCTCCATACATTTTTTTAAAACATCACTGAAAATAGAAACTGAAGGTGATTTTAAAAGTGAATTAGACGTCTGGAAAGTTTGGCAGCGAAAAAGCACATTATTAATTTCTTAGCATTCTCTTTAAATAGCTTAAACTCTTTGTTTAATCAGAAACAAGTGCTTTCAGCCCATCTTTTGGGAAATATTGGAATTTTTCTCGCGCCCACCCGCTCTCCACTAAAGCGCTCAACAAGTGAATAAAGACAGGCCATCGCTTCAATATTCTGTATAATTAGTCTTGTTACAAAGATCTCGTACAAACAGTTGAGAAATAATGTGACATTATTACAGAATTATACTGGATAGTGTTAAACAGATCGACTTTATTAGTAGTGAAGAAAATACTCGTAAGTTTTAAATGATTAATGTCGTTAGTGCCACTAGCGAATGGAAAACAATAATTTTACACGTGTTGCATGCTACGCGGACTTACATCACTTCATGAGATTGACAGGATTTGTTCTTCATTTGAGGTAGGTTCGGGTAATTAGAATTTCAATTAAAACAAAAACAATGTATGTTGAAGCAACGACAACATTTTACAGTAGAAAGAAAAATCAAGCCGAAAAATGATGTATTAAATCCATTTCAAAACAACAGACAAGCAATTCCATTATATCCAACAATGTTTTCCTCTCTTAAGAATATAATTTGTAAAATTTAATATACTTAGAGTTGTCGTGTACATCTTTCAAATTAGAACAGTGATAATTTTGGCTCTTTGGGAAAAGTTGATACATCATCATATACTGGAATGATGTATTTGCGTCGTTAACGAAGCAGTTATTATCATCATGTTTATATTTGAAAAGTACATTTTTTCATATACATTTTTGATTGTTTTTGATAAGGATGGGACCGTATTTTACTTATACCTCATGGCTACAGTTTTAATCAAGTTGTTGTTATGAGGTCTTTGAATAAAGGGACTATACACCAAGTGATTTTAATCATTTTGGAAATTTTGACTATACTGCTATAACGAGCAAAGGCGCGTTCTTTAGAGCTAGTTTTTTTTAAAGATTTCTTCATGTGTTTTGAATAAAGCGTTTTCAAGACCGAAACTTTGACCGAGCTGTTCCGAATGCTCCATATTTATACAAATGACTTCATCATGACGTCATTTGTATAAAGTATGGAGCATTCGGAACACCGCGGTTTATGAATTAAGGAGTGTTCGGAACAACTCGGTCAAATCTCTTTTTTATTGTGTGCACAGAGTTGACCGAGGGGTTCCGCACGAAGTATAGGGTAATGGCGCCTCCCACTGCGTGTCTTAAAAATCTTGCTCTAAAGAATGCTTTATCCTAAAATATCTTATGAAATCTCAAGATATCTCAAGAAATCTCGCTCTAAAGAACGCACCTCAGCTCGTATATCAAATTTCAAGTTTCAAGTATCATGGAATAGGGAAAGCTTCAATTCCCTTTACACAACAGCTGAAAATTGAAGTTCGAAACGTTTCCAAATATTGTCACTTGTCCTTTTTTCCAGATAGGTATATACGAATTACAATTGTAGTAACACATTACTTTTAATATATATACATTTGTATTTATAATTTCAATGTTTGAGAAACTGTTTTTTTTTCTTTTTGGGAGATTAAAAGAGTTCGAATTTTTTCGATAGGCCTATTAAAGTAGACTTAGATATTGTAGATCTAATTGTTTTTTTTCAGAAGTGAAATATGTTTCGAGTTTCGTGTAAAACGGTCTTAGAAAATGATATCGTTATAGTATAACAGCTATTAATGGAAGTTTAAAATGTTTCCGAATGTAGTGTCTCGGAAATTAATTTTTGATGAGCCATAAAGAGGAATCTTCCACTCCGTTGATTTCAACTCATTTGACGTAGAACGGGTTCTGTGTCGATTTTAAGGCTTCGGGGTTTGTCGTCAAATTCTTCTCTAAACCTTTCCCAAACATGGCCTCGTTTTTAGCTCGACTTTTCGAAGAAAATGAGAGCTTATACTGTCACCCGGGCGTCAGCGTTGGCGGCGGCGTTGGCGGCGGCGTTGGCGTTGCAACCAAGGTTAAAGTTTTTTCAAACATCAATAACTTCCATACTTTCAAAGGGATTCAACCCAAACTTGGTATACTTATTCAGCATCACACCCTCTACCTTACTATCAGGGCCCATGACCCTGGGACCACTGTTAGGATATGCCTGGGAAATCATTGAAACAAGAAAAGAATGCTAGTGACCAGCATTTACTCCTTTTGTCTCATTTTTTATGCCACAAATTCACATGTTTTACCTTTAGTAACATTCATTTTGTAGTCTGCATCTGCTTTCGAAATGAACCACCCTAAATTTTGTAGTTTGGAAAAGGGTTAAACATTTCACAAATGACAATTTTTGGTTCTTTTACAAATTAGAAGGAGTTGCAGAAGACAAAATTTTCAAAATGTTTCATGTAGAAATATCAGTGTCATAAAGCATTTAAATATTTGAAGGAAAGACTGAAAATTCTGGCAAACGAACGGACACTGACATAGAATCGCACTTGCAGGTCCTATACAATAGGTACATATTTTTTAAAAAAATCTCAATTTCAAATTTTGGGGAAAAACTTAATTTCAACCCGCAAAAAAGCTTATTCAAAAATACACATAGTTTACTCGTCTGAATGTTCCTAATAGTGGATCAACATTTTAGTATCATCTGGTTGAGCCAACCAAGTTGATAAAATATATATACTCAGCAAAAGTTCTAACGCATCACTTTTCAAAATTCCATAACTTCTTTGTTGTCAAAGATTTAGATTTAGAATTTGGCACATGTTTATCCGACAAGTTTTTGCACTCATTCATAAAATATATTTCCAAGTTTTCTCTCTTACGTGACTACGTTATACGAAAAAGGGGACCAAAACAGTTTTTCGGCTCGTGTAATATGAGATATTTCCATCATTTTTGTTTGAATTGATATTGAAAGCTGGTTGATTGCGTGATTGAAAAAAATTGAATCCTTATCTAACGTTACAAAGGCTGTTCGCGGACAACATAGCTGACATAGACGCGCCTTTTTAAAAGAAAATGTCAATTTTTCAAGGTCAAGGTCACAAGGTCAAATTTAATGGTCTCAGGTGAAAGGTCTTGGTGGGAACTGTCTATGTGTGAAATAGCAGGACTGCATCTCATACAGTTTATAAGATATAGACCAATGTGTTTTTAGCTCGAATTTTCGAAGAAAAAGAGAGCTCATGCTGTCACCTGGGCGTCGGCGTTGGCGTCGGCGTTGTACGAGGGTTGTTTGATAAATTCGCGGAATTATTCTGTAATTCAAAAGTGTGATTGAATATCAAAATTAAATCTGTTTCATGATAAATATTAACTATTCGTTATTTAGGATGCAAAATATCATAATGATACCTTTACAAATAATTTCTGAAGATACCTTTAAATAAGGTCATGTCTTGCGGGTTGCCTTTGGCCAGAGCGTCGCGTAACGTCACGCCGCCGTTATTGACGTCAGGTCTGTGAAAATCAGAATTGAGCGACCCGTTGACTATTTCAATATAGTCTCTAGCGACAACCTTAAAGTTCCTGTGTATGCGGTTCAACAAATAAATGTTTCCTTGATCCAGTCGCGGATGGATGACATGATAGACTAGCGACTTTCTTTAGTTCGTTGGATGTTTCGATATGCCAAATAACTATGACATTAGATCCGTGCTGTCTATGGAGGGGGCGTGCCTAGTGTTTTACATACATATATTTCTTTCTTTATTTCGGGCCCATGGTAACGAAGCCGCATTTCGCCAGTCGTTAAATTTTATCCAAGAATTGTCGCAACCAGACTTATATCGCATCAGAAAACCACAAGGCTAGTTAAAAGATTGAACATGATTTTTCTGATCGACGTCCAGTAGAAGACGAGAAGCCAAACTACCGGAAACGTTTGATATAATTATTCAACTCATGTAAAAGTACGATAAACGACTAATTAATTCGAAAGAGACAACTTCACAGCATCAGCCCGTAGAGTCAATCGCTATGATCTATCCGCCCTGGCAAGCTCCCCTTCACAGGCACTTGTACTCTGACGTACTGACCGAATGGTTTGATTTCATTTCCTAGGAAAGTCATCTCCATGTATCGATGTCTTTTGTCTGTCTGAAAGCGTACATGCAATTTGCAATGCAAATGGTTTTCCACAAATCGACAAATTTATCGACTCGCCCATTTCTTTAAATGTATCTGAAGGCGATTACTAATCAAACACAAAAAATATTTACGGCGCGCCATCAGATCATCAGATGACGTCAGTTTTCTTCGAAGATTTGCCTACGACATGATCTTGGAAACACTGTGTACATGTCAACTTTTGGAATAAAAACGGCAAATTTTCAGAAAATGTCTACACATTGTCAATCAAACATAACATTAATTTCCATGGTTCTGGCGCACACTTTTATGGTGCTCCGGCACGATTTTCAATTACACAATTATTTCAAAACTGACCAAAGGCAACGTCGCGTATATCGGTTGCTATAGAGATAGAAAAAAAGTGCATTAGATTGGTTAAATCTGATTGCCGTTTTACCCCCAAATGTATAACATGCTTTTCTATACTAGTATGTAATTTCATTATTTTTGAACGCAAAATAAAGAAATGAGAAACAAATTCCGCGAATTTGTCAAACAACCCTCGTATAAAGGTTTAAGTTTTTTCAAACATCAATGACTTCCATACTATCCAAGGGATTCAACCCAAACTTGGAATACTTATTTACCATCACACCCTCTACCTTACTACCAGGGTCCATGACCCTGGCTCCACTATATTTGGAGTTATGCCCCCTTTATACTAAGCAACTTAGAAAGTCGAGCGCGCTGTCTTCGGACAGCTCTTGTTGTCTACGTAACCGACGTCGCCGTCGACGCCAATACTGACACAAAAGACACTAGTGATGTAACATTACCTCTGCGGGAATAAAGTACGCTCCGGCAAAAAGTGTAAAAGCCGTCGGTTTGTTTAAGGAAGGGTAACTTTTTATACACGGGAACTCTTTCAGTCGATACAAAAGGTTTAAAAGCTATGCATGAATTCCACATTTTAATCAAATTTCAGCCTTTATGAATTTTAGAATAGAGGGTATACTTATTAAAAGTTCAATATTCCAAAACAGACACTAGCAATTTCTATGAAATTTCGCAGGCGTCTTACCAAATAGTGGTAGTCGGCATGTGCAAATTTTGAACGTATTGTGTAGATTCGTAAAAAAATATAAACAAAGATCTGAGTGATCCGTTAGCAGTTTTGCCGAGTATATTTATGCAGGTACAAATTGTGCTCTACTGGCGAGCGTTATCTTTTAAAATCGTCAACATCATAAACGCACCCATTCGAAATATTTAAGAAAACGATGCGCGGAGACTTCTTTTTAATGAGCCAAGAAAAGGTTTCCATTTCATTTAATTTAAGTCTTTAGACATACAGATTATATCAGGCTAGTTTCGTCTTATTTCTTATGGCTTCAGGGAAGGAATCGGTTTTGTCTTAGATATATTTGACTTAAGTTTTGATAAAAAAAAATATGAAAATACTACAATGTAATTTCCTAATTTAATCAATAATGGTTATTTTCAAATGTGCGAAGCACCTTGTAATGCAAGCAGGAATGACAATAATGTGGATTTACATAAATGGGATAGGGCCTGGAGTTGGGCCCTGATGGATTCGCGTTAAACTCAAATACAACAAATTTCCTTGAATTCCAATTCTGGATGCATTTTATTAATACCAATCCCTTTTGTTAAAACCACAATTTGGTATCCTCAAGTGAGTACATCTAACGCCATCTGACAAGGTCATAATTGGATGAAAAAGAGATTACATACTTGATATATTTAATAGCCTCAAATGTTCCTCCGATGGTTTTAGGGCCGTATTTCTGGTACCAATGAATTCTTGTTTTCACTATAAAAATGAACCATTTAAAAATGGGAGTGTTATTATGTCATTTCAAATTTAATATAAAGCCATTTTGTTCTCAAACACCGCAGTGAATATTTCCAGATCTTAGTTCAAATACATTGAATGGATACAAGCGGGGCTTCGCTTCTCTTGCGTATCAAGTTAACCCAAATTGAGTAGATCACTTTTGGATAAATGCAGATTATTAATGTCCACGTAATAAATTTCAATGCATGACATGATTCTCCGAACTTTGTTCGATTTCAGTGCTTGTGCCTCTGTACTTGTACTTTGTTAAAGGGGTTCATGCTAGATATTTTGTGCTTCCGAACAATGCTGGAGCTCGTATTTCGACATTGAAAACAATTTGCAATACATAAAAACCCCAATCACGACGAATAACCATCATTCCTTTGCTATATATCAATCCTTCACAAGCATGTTTACAGATGTTATTTTTACTTCAAAACGATACAAGGTCAAGGTCAACGCAACGAGACACAACCCCACAAATCCGATATTTCCATTGAATCTCGCTGGGCACAGATGACGTACCTCTGACGTAATTTGCTGTTTAAAGGTTGGGCACATGTAACCGTCAAAAAACAAAAAAAGGACAATAAAATGGGACGCACTTTATTCATTGACTCGGATTTGAATACATAATAGAGCTCGATGCCTGCTATCACTAAACATAAATGATCTACCCCTTCAGGTTGGTAGATTCACACATTACTTCTGGTTTGTAATTTTTGTGACATTTGCATTTTCGACCGCCTAGCATGTTCTCCTTTAAAATAAAATATTGATACATGCCGGTTGCTATTTTCTCAAATGGGACCCGTCACGCTAAAAGGGACCTTATCAGAAGTAAAAAAAATCCAAGTTTTGACAAGCTGATCATGCTCTGCAGAGGTCAGCCAGAAGACGTACTTGGAAAAGGAACACATGCTAAGACAGGTTAAACATTCTAGTTTTAGAAAATTATATTTGAGTGGAAAGTATCGGTCCTAGTCTGGCTGCACGGACAGCGCAGACAGGCTAGGGTCGATATTTTTCACACTTGCTATAAGGCCCCCTTTAGCGTGACGGGTCACGAATACACTCGTGATATGAAATGAGCCAAGATCTGAAAAAAGGTACCATATCGCATTCGAGACTATCATGTTTCTAGATCAGCATGGGTCTCAATGGAGTCTGACCGAGGCCCAAGCTGCAATCATATGGTTGCAACATGTCATTAGATGCTTTTGAAGAACAACATGGATCTTGATCAGACTGTATGCAAGTACAGGCTTATCTGTATCTATGTTGGGCTCAAATCCCATAAGAGATCTTTTTTCCAGATCCTAGCTCAAATATTTGTCATGGGATACCAATCTTTCTGCTATGTATCCACATGGAAACCCATCTCTCATGAAATAGCGAGTCCCTTGCATCCCCCCTGGGCTTTAAGTTAACGCCAATGGATTAGGGTATAATTGGATAAAACAGAGATTACACATGTGATATATTTAATAGCATACAATGACACTGGTGGATTCATGGGTAATATGCTGGCACCGATGTTATTTTTTTTATCTTCCTGTTTTTAACTTAATTATTTTGCAATTACAAATGCCTTTGTGTAGGTACTGGTCAATATTATGTAGTGTTTGATAATACAAATGCAAATAGACATCATAAATATAGAATTTAGAACGTATCATTATCTAACCGCTATACCACATATTTACAGTTTTTTCAATGGACCGAATTTAACTTAATAGTGCCGAATATATTGTTTTGAACCATGCATAAATCTATTATTTTAAACTTTAAGCTGAACCCACCCTGGATCCGCCACTTAGATATAGAGAATATGTCCTTCGTTTGCAATATCTTCATTTTCCACGATTTTTCCCAAGCCGGGGGTGTCAACAAACGTAAATATGAGGAAGATGGTTAAACTAGACCCAAACACTTAATGTTTCGATAATCGATTTCAATAGTGCAGTTGTGATAAATTTGATTGACACATTTTCATTTGCCTCATTAGAAGTAAAACGATACATAATCGAAATTATGACGTAGAACGACATTGTAGGTCGTTGTTTGATTTATTAATCAACAAGCAAATGAAAAGAAAATCGTCAGAATGGTTCTGCATAACCTACGGAAATCATGCATAAGCAGTTTTAAAACTGCTTGATCAGTTTAAAACCTGCTCAGGCAGTTTTGAAAATGGACAAAGTTCAGTATAAGCAGTTTTAAAACTGAGTAAGCTTGTAAACTTCTCACAACATATACATGTATACTTCATAAGACGACAAAATAATGCACTGATCGACATTAATGAAAGTCGAAAACGATTTGATAAACTTTACGGTAATACATTGATAAGGTGTTTAAGTCTTAATATTTATCATGCAGATAGACATCATAGATATCATACACGCACCGGAACTCATTATGGATGAACTGCGATTTATCAGGCACAAAACACATAAGATGGCGTTAAAGATCCATCGAAATTGTATGTCTATGTCTAATCAGACTACAGAATTATGTACTTAACGAAAGAATGGAAAGTCGAAAACGATGTGATAAACTTTAAGTACAATATGCAAATAGACATCGTAAATATACGAACCGGAAGTCATTAAGGATTGACGACTGTAAAGCAGGTACAAGAAAGATCAGTGGCTGCTAATGTATCAGTAATTGTATGACTATACTTAATCGGTCGACAGAATTATGTTCTGGTAAAAATAATGGAAAGTCGGAAACTTTTTGATTTGCGTTTACCCAATACATTAACTTGTAAATAGCCTATATAGTCAATATGCAAATAGACGTCATAAATATACGCACCGGAAGTCATTACGGATTAACGGCTATGTATCAGGCACAAAATAGATAAGACGACGTTATTACAGACATAATTATTTGTATGTCTATACCTCATTTGACAAATACGTTGGTCGAAATTATTGAAAGCTAAAAATGAGTTGACAAAAGTTAAATATGAAGTTTTTGCGTATTATAGTGGCATTGATATCTAAAAGGTCATGCCGTACTACATTATCTACATTATAATACGCTTCTTTAATACACTTTAAGTTAATGCATTAATTTGTTTTGCGTGTTTTACTAAAATATACGAGCCGGAACTCATTACGCATTAACGGCAATAGAACAGGCACAAAATAGATCAGATGCTGCTAATGTAGCCATATTTGTATGTCATCACTTGACTAGACGATAGAATTATCAGTTGATCGAAATTCGTTGACAGTTTAAGACAAAAAGTCAGACAGTTAGAAACACTTGACTTTAACCCTTTCCCAAACTGCAAAATTTTGGAATGAACCTATTTGAAAGATGTCGCAGAAGACAAAACGGTTATCAGTATTTTCTTTTTATTGCTTCATATCTTTCCAAGCTTAGGGAGATCAAAAGCAAGTCTTGTTTGGGAAAGGGTTAAATGTGAACATATTGAAAGCAGGTTGTTTATGTCCTAATTATACTGAACAAAAGTGAAAACGCTACACTGCAAGATTTCTTATTTCTGGAAAAGTATCTAACTAATAGCTTGAAATATAATTTGACGTCATTTCCCAGGCTTTCAGCTATCGTTTTGTCAAAATTTCATTGCCCTGTCTCCTTTAATGTCAAAGTTAAAGGCCTTAATGCGTTTAAAGCTAATTTCATCTAATACCGCATATGCGCATGCGCAGAAAACACTTCATTATTTTTTCGGAATTGGTCATATCCGGGTTGTCGAAAAAACACTTAAAATCTCACTTATCTCTTGTAGCAAGCTCTAAAATCAAGGTCTAATCAGTCAATTTTGCAAATTACCTCCCTTTAACATAAACAAATAAGGAATTTAAAATGTTTGGTATTCACAAATTTATCACGGTTTTCGATTGGGTTTTTTGCAACATCATGCAGGCCTTACAGGGGATTTTTGAACCCTTTCTTCGACAAGGATTGTTCCCAGATTTCCATGCAATAGCGATTTCAATTTCCTATGGAGATTACATTGTAAAATTTTCAAGCTTTGGAACCTAGTGAAAATACCACTTTTCAAACATCATTTTCTAAACGCTGCCACAATGTTTTGCAAGTTTCTTTTCATTTTCTGACTGGTAACTCGTCAGACTACCATTCCGTAAAGTATGGCATAGTTTGCATTCTTCTGCTTGGATTTTTGAAGGTTTAAATTGTGTATAATTTCCGTTCAAATTGTACACCTGAAAAAACGGACACCTGTCACATTAGAAGGGCCCGTTTTTCATTCCCGTAATTAAGATCCACAAAAAGTTTAGTGCTTTGCACAACCAAGTAAATGAACAATGCGAAACACATTCATTTGATTTTTTTACTTGTTGTTTTTAGAAGGAATAAAACAAGCAAAGTAGGTGTAGCGTTTTCACTTTTGTTCAGTATATTTACGTTGTGACGGATGTGGCCTTGTGTAGACGAGATATAGAAACTGCATTGCAGAATAACATGGATATATGTTTGTCTAAAATCCCAGAGAGGGCGCTTTGTCCAGATCGAAACTCAAATGGGACAGGATCTCGAAAAAAAAGGTCCTTTTGACATTTGGATCACGACCAGCCTGTGCATACTAATATCACGTATCAACAGTAAGAGAGCACCACGGGTCCTGATCAGCCCGTACATATATACAGTCCAATGGAAAACACGATAGTCGTCTTAAATGATATATAAGGTCTGTTTTTCCAAATTCCGTTTCAATGCACATCGTCGCTTTTCCACGAAAACCTCGTAACTGCAACTTGTTTTAATCTGCACTTACAAGGTTTTCGTTGAACAGCAGCAATATTATGGGTACCACTGCCTCTCTGTAAAAAAGGCGTCTGTAAATCCCCATGTGTATAAAACTAACGCCAACTAACTAGGTCTAAATTGGATGGAGAGAGATTACACATGTGATATATTTAATAGCATACCATAATTGTCTCATAGCTTTTGTTTTCGGGTTTTATTGCTAGAAACCGAACTCCATACATTTTGTTTTATAAATATAAAACAACCATGCTTGTAACCAAAAAGTTAGAAGAAAAAAAGTCCAAAACAAACACCCCCCCCCCCCCCCCCCAAAAAAAAAAAATGAGTCATGAATGCGCAAAAAACATGTTGAGAGTGTGTATACTTCATTATGCAAATAGAAAACATAAACAAACAGGATTTTTTACGGATTGATTACTATTTATCAGGCACAGAATATATTTGGCACCATTTATTGCAGTCGTATAAAATAATCAGTTTGTCTGCACTTTTCAACACGACAAAATTAAAAATTGACCGGAAATACAACTGTAAAGTGCGAATTTTAATGTTTGAAGTTTAAGCGGAAATGCAAGTTTGAAATGGATGCTGATCTCACTGCACTTTTAAGACGTCTTTTAGGCAGAGAAACTTATGCAAATACGATCTTAAACTTATTTCTAAATACCATGTACCATTATAAACAACCAATCAAATCGAAATTTTCTTTTAATGCACACTTTCCTTATATCGTTTTTTTTTTTTCGTTGAGTTTGATTGTCCGAAACCTATAATAGAGAACGTCAGATAAACATGTATAGGCTGACTTTGAATTCATGATTATCTTTTTTTTGTCGAAGCTCTCGGCTCAACCCGGTATACATTCGGTTATTTCTGTGGTAATCTTGTGACTTTATTTCAAAACAAAGAAAATACAAGTACAACGCAAATACAAAAGTAAAGTTTGCGTGCTTTCAAGTTGTTTCGATTCGAATGCAAATTTGGTTTTACAAATATCTCTACTAACTAAAGTAGTTTTATATATGAGATTCTTAGTTTCCATTACTTTGGCAGCAATCGCGTCTACATTAGCAATAAAGTTGTCACTGAAGCCGGAAGTTTTAACAAGTAAATAGGCTATTTCAATCACTTTGTCGAGGAATTGTGATGGGCATAAGCGTACTATCACGCAACGATATTGAATTACTATGTTAGATGAAAAATTATTTTGTTTCCAAATAGTATTTTGCGTACTCTGATCTACGGCATAAAACTTACGCAAGGGGAATCGAAATGGTCTTCGGTTTTCCGATGCATTACACTATTTGCAATGCGTTTGGAAGAAAGTGACGATACCTTTCATACTTCTCGTTCAGTAAAAACATTTGCTTGATTTGAGAAAGAAAACAAACTAACTACAAAACAATTGAATATGATACCACTGGTTACAAATGAGGTGATAATTCGTTTCTTGAAACCCATCATAAATACTCTAAATTTCCATAATGTCATCTAAACAAGTAACGCTTTCCCAAACGCCAATCATGAGACCGTTCCTATTTGATGGGAGCTGAGCTGGAAGACGATAAGATGTGTTTCACTTTGTGAATAGAAATTGTACTTTAAAGAATAAAAGGTATGTGAACAGAAGTTGTACTTTAAAGAATAAAAGGTATGTGAATGGAAGTTGTACTTTAAAGAATAAAAGGTATGTGAATAGAAGTTGTACTTTAAAGAATAAAAGGTATGTGAATAGAAGCTGTACTTTAAAGAATAAAAGGTATGTGAATAGAAGTTGTACTTTAAAGAAAAAAGGGTATGTGAATAGAAGTTGTACTTTAAAGAATAAAAAGTATGTGAATAGAAGTTGTACTTAAAAGAATAAAAAGTATGTGAATAGAAGTTGTACTAAGAATAAAAGGTTTGTGAATAGAAGTTGTACTTTAAAGAATAAAAGGTACATGTATGTGAATAAAAGTTGTACTTTAAAGAATAAAAGGTATTTGAATAGAAGTTGTACTTTAAAGAATAAAAAGTATGTGAATAGAAGTTGTACTTTAAAGAATAAAAGGTATGTGAATAGAAGTTGTACTTTAAAGAATAAAACGTATGTGAATAGAAGTTGTACTTTAAAGAATAAAAGGTATGTGAATAGAAGTTGTACTTTAAAGAATAAGAGGTACATGTATGTGAATAGAAGTTGTACTTTAAAGAATAAAAAGTATGTGAATAGAAGTTGTACTTTAAAGAATAAAAGGTATGTGAATAGAAGTTGTACTTTAAAGAATAAAAGGTATGTGAATAGAAGTTGTACTTTAAAGAGTAAAAGGTACATGTATAATAGCTCTAGCCTTGGTGCGGGTTTGGGAAGGTTCAATCTTAGTCATTTTAGTTACTGCAAGTCATCCCAAATTGCAAACGTAAATAGTTAATTAAGTAGATGAATAAATAAATTAATAGGGTAATTCAGTTTGAAGGATGCTATTGATGACAATATAGACTTTGATAAGGATACGATTTGTGTACAACACAGAAAATATGGAGGTAACAGGAGAAAATGCTTGCCACCAGCATTTTCTTCTTTTGCCTTAACGTTTTCCTGAGATGGTTCTATCTAGGACGTGAAAATCTGGTCTTGTTTGAAAATAGCTAAGCATTAAACGGATCTTGATCAGACTAAATGTATACGCAGGCAGATATGTATCCCTGATGTTTCCAAATTTCAGAAAGGCTATTTCTAAGATCCATGTCCGAATCTGTCTACCTCCGAGGTAATAAATGGAATAGGGTTAATTATTCATTGGCAATTGTTCACTATATTCATGGATTACTACATACTAATAACCAAATACTATACTTTAATTAACTGAGAACAACATGTTTATGGTCAACGCTTTCTGAAACAGTGATTTCTTTTTACGATCTCGCTAGAAAGTGGTTTATCCCATTACCAGATGACAAAATTTTAGACTTGTTGCTGACTACAATATTAAGTAACAGAAATTCTACATTTTTCTGGTCAGGGTAGAAAACTTTGTGGGAAATGAAACTTTGCCACCACTACCACAGCCACTGTTGTGCTTCAGGAATGGCCAAATCATTTTACGCTATAAAGGTAATTGACCCATTGCCAAACGGCAAAAATGTGTGTGTCAAAATTTAAAATCTGATGCAGACCCTGTAATTTATGTTTATAAAGATTTCAAAGTTGTACAATATAATTTGTTTTTTGAATTCTGCAATCGTGTGGGGTTTTCTGGCTTTTTATATGCGAGTCTTTGCAAAAAAAAAAGTTAACATTTTTTTGTTCGGATAAACCGATTTTCATGAAATTTACAGACAACATATAAACGTTATTGAATTATATTTCTTGATTATTTTTTTAAAAAAAACATACCCCATGATTTATTTAATTATGATGAAAAATGTAAGTATTGTGTTAGAAGTGTATTTAAGTGTAGAACAGGAAATATTGAGCATATTTTATCGATATTTTCTCTTTTTTTTCTGAATGTGTTTCAAAGATTTTATCCCGTAGTGACGTCAAACTCACGTTTTGTTTGGGAAAAGGTTAATTTTGCGTCGTTCAAAACACGTTTACGTCCTCTCATATATTTACTACATATACGTGCTTTTAAGTACATGTAAATTGTTGACTCAATTTCAGAAGAAGTTTGTTTGTCAAGTCGTTATTACGTCTCGTTGAGCTATTTCTAGAAAAGGTAATATACTTATAGCCGGGACATTGACAACTTTCCAATTCAATGAATACCTGATTATGCCAATGTAAATAGACAATTATCACGGAGCGTTGTCCTCTATCTAAAATGCTGGTGATCTAAATACCACGGTTAGTGGATAATAGCGTGATACAAAAATTTCAGAAACTGTCTTCAATATTTTTTTAATACGGGATCGATTTGAATTCGGTTTGAAGCAGGGAAGGTGGATAGACTCCACGCAGTAGACGGACGTTGTTGATTTAAAAAAATCAGCTGATAAGTCAATGAAGATCAACCAAAATCCAAAATGTTGGTCGATCTTCATTAACTTTTTAACAGTTTTTATACGCCGCCGGAGGCGGACGTATATTGGCGTCATCTTCTCTGTCTGTCCGTCCGTCCATCCGTCCGTCCATCCGTCCGTCCGTCCGTACGTCCGTCCACTTTTCTTGTCAACGCAACTCCTCCTAAGTTTCTGGCTGGATCTTCTTGAAACTTGGTCAATGTTATCACCTCAATTGGTAGATGTGCATAAAGGAAGGATTTTATGGTTCGTCGATTTTTGCCTGAATTATGCCCCTTAAAAACTTAGTCTCTGGGGCTTATTGAAATTGCATCCTTGTCAACGCAACTCCTCCTAAGTTTCTGGCTGGATCTTAATGAAACTTGGTCAATGTTATCACCTCAATTGGTAGATGTGCATGAAGGCAGGATTTTATGGTTCGTCGATTTTTGCCGGAGTTATGCCCCTTAAAAACTTAGTCTCTGGGGCTTATTGAAATTGCAGGCTTGTCAACGCAACTCCTCCTAAGTTTCTGGCTGGATCTTAATGAAACTTGGTCAATGTTATCACCTCAATTGGTAGATATGCATGAAGGAAGTATTTTATGGTTCGTCGATTTTTGCCGGAGTTATGCCCCTTAAAAACTTAGTCTCTGGGGCTTATTGAAATTGCAGGCTTGTCAACACAACTCCTAAGTTTCTGGCTGGATCTTAATGAGACTTGGTCAATGTTATCACCTCAATTGGTAGATGTGCATGAAGTAAGGATTTTATGGTTCATTGATTTTTGCCTGAATTATGCCCCCTTGAATCTTAGTCTCTGGGGCTTAATGATATTTTAGCCTCGTGAACGCAATTCCTTCCAGGTTTTTCACTGGATATTTATAAAAACCTTTTTGTGAAGACAATTTTTGGGAAGCAAATTTTGCAAAATTTGCTTTTCTTTGCAGCCGTGCTTCTCTGCACTTTAACATTCTCTGCATACCACACAACATCTTCCGGTCCTCCTCACTATAAATAGTTCTATCAAAAGCAAAAATTAATGAGGTAACAGTCATTCGAATGTTCATATGTAAGTCTGAAGTTATACATGTAGATATTGAATAGTGTGACTGAAAGTGAAACATTCTATTAATCATGTCTTTAAGCGAAGAAAAGACCGACGTAGTAATTTGCTTTATTATGGTTCAAAGATCAGTCCAATGATCTTCCTTGTAAATGGGTCAGTCAAGTTTACTGAACTATGAAATATATTCAAAGGCTCAAAGCTATAAATAGACAATTTACACACCGATAAACCGTAGCGTGTATGTATTTACAACTGGTAGTACCTGGCAAACCGCGTCCATTGATTGGTTAGTACTAGTATACACATAAAGGTTGTCAACTTGTGCTAAAAATAGATTCAACATCACCAGCATGGAATCAAAGTATTCAAGCTATTCAAATGGATAATCAAAGTACCTAATCAAAGTAATCTACTTCTGGATAGGCCTACATTGTACATTATTAACAAATTTGCTTCCCAACAGTACTTTCAGTACTTTGATTTTACAGGTTTTTCAGTGAATATTCATAAATCCTTGTCAATGTCATTTTTTGTCTCAAGTTTTATAAGTGGCGGCGTATATTGTGACGATGGCACTCTTGTTTAATTCCACAAAGTCCAGCTTATTTCTGTCATTTTCCCACATTCTTTGCTTCAAACCCAACTCAAATTGGTTGGATATTAACAGAAATATTGGGGATTTTCTGAAATTGTGAGTCACGTGACTAACGGTAACATGTCAACAGCACAATGACCATTTTGATAGGAAAAGCTAGACTACGGAATTCTAAGCTGATTTTTTTTACAATTGTAAAAGAAACGTAAATTATAAAACAAACAGATCCATAATAAAATCGTAAATGAAATAATTTGACTTATCATAACGGGCAATCGTCCCTAGAAAAGAAACCTTTGGATCTTTTTTATGTAAAACCCCATATCATCACCTGTTGACTATACAGTCTGGTAATTTCATCTTGCCGGAACCCACGGTGGATAATCACGCGATGCAACAATTTCTGAAAATCTTCAATAATTTTGATAATACGGGGTCGATTTTAATTCGGTTTGAAGCAGAGAAAGTGGACAGACGTCACGCATTAGATGAATGTGTCGGATTTTTGAAAAATTGACTGATAAAAAAGTTATTAAAGATAAAACAAAATTTTGGTTTATCTTCAATAACTTTTTAATCAGTTGATTTTTTCAAAAAAATCGACAACGTCCAGATTATATCTGACATTTTCCACTTTCTCTGCGCCGAATTCAAATTGGTCAAATATTGACAAAGTTATTGAAGATTATCGGAAATTCTAAGTCACGTGATTATACACCGTGGGAATAACTCTTTTGTAATCCTCATGCATTAAACATCCACTCGATGAGGTTTAAGGTTTCACCAAACAAAAGATGCAGAAGTTAACTCTTTGTCCGCAAAAATAATGTATCATCTTACATGATGTTATATCAACCGTGAAAAAAGATACCTTGAAAACTTTAATGTTTCACGGCCATTTCTACGCCTTGTCGGAAAAAAACTTGATCCCTATCAGGCATTAACCTTTTATTTTAGATATTTTACACGAAACTTCAAACAAAAGAGGTACATATAATAGCCTTTCACCGGACTAGAAAGACCTGAAGGTCTTGAGTCGCTCCACAGGCCTGAATTTCTTGTGGTTTACTATAAAAAAAAAAATGACAAATGTATCTAAATGCTTAAACTGATATATTTTTAAATTCTTGTGATTCTTAGAGCAGAAACAAAGTAAAGAGAAGCAATTATGTGGTCAAAGCGAAAAGAAGGTAAATGATTTACTAATATTTTGGAGATTTTTAGAGTGATGATGAAGTTGAAAACTGTCATTATGCCAAATTCAAGGGCACATAATTCAGTATGTGAGTTAATAATTGTGGTAGACTCAGGGAAGTAACTTTTGATATGAGCAATTTAAAGTTCAGTAAGAGTTGTTTTTCTTTATGATAATTAGTTCAAGAAGTTGCGATTGTGCATGTAACTTAGTGGTCATGAAAATAAAGACGTTCTGATCTAAAAATATGATTTTGACTTGATAATTTATGTCTTGAACACCACAATAATCAAGCTGAATATTAAACTTGAGCAAGATCTTATGGTCTGTCCAAATTTTGTCAGTATTAATCTATATATGTGGCCACAAAAGTGAAAAAAGTGTTGAAAACTGAAATTTTGTCAATTTCTAGGGCACATAACTCAGTTTGTAGCAATGCAATCATCCTGAAAATTACACAAAAGCAAGATCTTGTTGTCAACAAGATTCTCTCCAAATATCGTCTTGATTGGTTAACAATTATGGTTGTTAGAGTGAAAACAAAGTCGAAAATGGAAATTTTGTCAAATTCAAGGGCACATAACTCATGATGTAAAATTCCAATCAAGCTGAAAATTGAACCCAGGCAGGATATCATGCTTATATATATTCTGTCCAAGTTTTGTCTTGATTGGTTGATATTTGTAGATTTTAGAGTAAAAAAAAGGTCAAAATCAGCTTTTTTTTATGTTCAAGGGCAGATAACTCAAGTTATTCTGGTTCAATTCAAACCCTTTGTAGGAATCTGAGAGAGGGTCACCCAAGGATCATTCCTGTGAAGTTTGGTTGAAATCCATCCAGTAGTTTCTGAGAAGATTTTTAAAGAAAAAGTTTACGGACGGACGGACGGACGGACGCACGACGGACACACCGCCATGACAATAGCCCGCTGGCCTGAAAGGCCAGTGGAGCTAAAAACGAATATTAATCATTTCACCTTTGGTTGATTATACCTCATTCCAACAATTAAAATGTGTACATACAACATAGAATTTCGATTTGAAAAATAATAAAATGAAACAATGTGAAACGAAATTAAAAAGAATGGTTGCTATACTTTCTCATACATGTTTTTATCAACTTTATTGCTTTGCTTTATTTGTAAATAAGCAGCCATGCACACGCTTTCATTTTTCTTGCTTATGCTTTATTCTGTAAAAAAATAGGCCAAAAATATAGCTGCTCCATATGTAAATATTGAAGGCCAATGCTCACTCTACCACGTGTGAGTTGCAATGCCTTATTTATAAAAATACTAAACCTATATTTCGCATGGTATATCTATTTGTTAACAATCATGCTTCATTTATAATATCTTACATGTATCTTTTGCCATACATTTAAAGTTGTAGTTGATAGCCATTATGCCTTTTGTATTTATATGTTGGTATGCATTACACATAAAAAAATGAACACAAAAAGCCACTTTTACATGTACCCGTCCATATGGTACATGTGAACGAGAATTTTCAAGCAAAATGATAGTGTCAACGAACTTATCTTTTCCTGACCTTAACTAAGCTAATTATGTACGAAAGGAGAGCCGGAAACCGAATAACACCTCAGGTGCTCAAATAATCAGGTCGCTGTATGAAGACAAATGAAAAAATAGATATTAATTGGCTAGTAGAAATATATTAGAGATAATTGATGTATCATAAGCCCACGACTGGATTGCAACTGTACATAGACCCTAGCTATAAACAAGAGGGATTGGTGTTTTTTTTTTTTCAAAACGAAACTTTTCATGCATTGTTCATTAAACCCTATGTTGTGGGGACTCATTGGAATCGTCTCGTCGAGACGATTCAAATGAGTACCCACAACATAGAATTTGGATTTGAAATAACGAATTTAGATCGCATTCACCTCCTTCTTTGTTTCCCTGTGACAACATGTCTCGAATGCTTTGGGTTGTTTCGGAGAAGTCTATTGCAACATTTTTTCTTTGATGACCAATTGAGACCCCGTTCTGGCATATCCCTTTTCTAGACAGCAAAACTATCGAGTGGTCATTTGTCAGCAAAATTGGTTTTTCTAAGGAAAATATAGCACAACAAACCTTGAGACAAAAGGAGGAAATTCTGATTAAAAGCATTTTCTTCTTCTGCCTCGATGTTTTCCTAAGCATTTTTATGGACGACAAAACCAGGTCTTGTTGGAGAAAGGGTTTTCTATGTGATATTAATTATGGCCATTCGCTAATCATACAAATGTGCACCGGGTTCATATTCCATATGGAATTAAAGTGGTATCAGCGGTTCTATTTTTCTGTAACAATTTCTGTTAAACATTATTGTCATCATTAAATGCATTCCATATTAGTTTACTTCGTAGTCATACATGCAATGGTTGTTTGAACGATTCGCAGAAATGATAAATAATTATAGATAAAAAATTACGCCCTTTCTCAACCCTTTCCCAAATGGAAACATTTTTAGGGTCATCAAATTTGAAAGATGCTAGAGAAGAACACATTGCTATTGACAAATTTTATTAAGGTGTTCCAATGATAAGGTAGTTTTGTGAGGAAATATGAATGTAAACAGATAGAAGCTGGCATTAAGAAAAGCGGGACTGTGTTATTTGAGACCATAATAGATCCAGATCGACCTGCTCATACACACAGTCAAACTTTATCCACTTTGTTGTCATTTGGTACATCCAAATGTACACAACACCATAAATGGACATCGAGTCGTGAGCCTCGACGAAAGGTAACGGTATATTCCAATACATGTAAATAGGGAGGAGTGCCTATTTTCCACTGAATAAAAGCGAACAATGACAGGTATTGCGTGCTGTCCGCGATGCCGTGTGAGTTCAGTAGCTGTAACCAGATAGTACTTCGTCGATTTATTACAGGGAAACGGGTTCGAGTCAAAGATTTTAAAAATTCGTAATCCCTCTTCCCCCGTCAATTTAGACTCGCTGATCTTTGATCATTCACAGGTCGTTGTCTATCTATACGTGAAAATAACTATCTAGCAAAACATATTTTAACCTTTGCCCGGGAAATAAAGTATTTTTCGTTATCAAATGGCAACTCTAGGAAGGGTGCTTGTACAAGTCATGTATTTTGCTGACTTGTTAGCAAGCCTGAACCCTTCTTATGCTGTTCACGTCAATTTCTGTTTATGACAAAAGCTTTGGCAGGCAGTATAGACTAAGATCAGCCTGCACAGACGTGCAGTCTGACATTAGTCTACACTACCTGCTTTCTACTTCATTATTATGGCAAAAACTTAAGCTTATGTTCTTGCGATGTCTCTTGAATTGGTTGTTTGTTTGCATCAAAATTTAAAGTCATCAGGACAATGGTTAATGAGTTTCTTATTTGCTCTACGTCATGATGACATAATTACGAAACTAGTTCCAGCTAAATCCAACAAAACAACGTGTTTATTACTTTGTTAGTCGTGATTTTCAATATCCATTGGCTTCATTAAAGAAACCACGTACAGTTCCATCGTACAATTCCATCATGACGACATTATTTATAATTACGAAACTTGTAATAACTATTTATAACATACACGTGCACTAAGCCGCGCGTTTATGACGCGTTCTAAGAAATGTGACGTCACGATTAATAATGACGTCATAGAGCTACGACCTTCCTTCAAAGAAAATTCAATGAATCTGAAGGACGCCATTTTCGTTTTCTTGTATCATTTTGCACGGACAGAAGAGTGGATAGACCTTATTCATAGAAAGTTTTGAATGTATTCATACACACATTAGTTTAAAAGTACGCTATTCGAGTAAAATTTGTGCAAGTTCTACAGTTTCGAAGTAAGTTTCATGATATTTTGTGAATTGAAAACTCGGAGACCAGACGAGTCCATCTTTATCCTTGGTGATCAGGGTTTCAATGGCATTAGAATTGCAGTAGTATTCTAGAGTAAAATTGAACTACAAATGTTTGAAATAACGCAGTTTTAGTTGTCTTTTAAAGTTGAATACTTGCTATTTATGGTGAAGGTTGTTTTAATGATACAACTGGCCAAGAAAAATTGTGGTTGTTCGATCAGCGGAAGTTGGAAAGAATCAAAAGGAATTAATCCGCGATTACTGTTGACATTTTGCAAAATTTATTTCCCTTAATTTGTGAAGATTTACTATGTTATAAAAGAAATAATCTGTTTTATTACCTCGGTTTATGGTTTATTTAACCACGTTTCTGAGTTAGGCAGCAAAATGAATAATCCACTCGGCCTCTGGCCTCGTGGATTATTTATTGTGCCGCCTAACTCAGAACCGTGGTTAAATAAACCATAAACCGAGGTAAAAAAGATTATTTCTTAAATATACAACAAAACAACGTGTTTATTACTTGTCTGTCTTGTTTTTCAATATTCATTGGCTTTATTTAAGAAACCACCACTACTTTCGTCGTACATGATGTTTCATTATAACTGTGACCATTACAAATGAATGAAAATAATCATTTCTTTCATAAAATATAGCCATAATCATGTTATTTGTGTTTCTGTATGTAGATCTAACAGAATAATGAAATTGAACATTTTTGTTAAGGAGTAAATCAGAAGGTCATAAGATGTAAAAAAGGTTAATAAAGGGCGACAGAATAATGCATATGCTTACTTTGCCATGTATCTTTCTGTTTAGAAAACTTTACGTTTCAATAAAATCTATATAATGGATTTGTTTGTTTTTTCTTTCTGAAACCAGAAATTCATGAGGCGTCCGAAATGTTCACAGAAAAACATGCATGTTTTATCACTTAGTACCGCTTGAATAAACGTAATATTGTCATTCTCCATACCAAATCTTGTTAGAAACTCTGCATGACGTTGAGTGTTTGCAGTTATGCTATACAGTATAATGTCCAAGAAAGAAATGGCTAAATACAAAAAAGGTTGCGTAACTATATAGGTCAGTTTATATTCATAAATTCAAATTCAATCTGCCCTGTGTCCCTGTCTTACTTCTGACCGATAAAGCATGGATTTACCAAAAAATAATAAAGTTCGGCGACTTTTGCCAATCTATGAACACAAGCAATACAAACGTTTCGAGACTGTTTGTCGATAGACAAAATGAAACCAACGCATTTAGATTGTATGATTTTTTTGTAATAGTAGACCCTCATTAAGCAGTCCTAGTTCCCAATAGAACTTCCTAAATGTGATTAGTTCTTGGATGTCATTACATAGATGACCGGTGTCTTTTCCGTGCTTTTATGCAAGGAAAATCAGTGTTCGCAAAATTTGCATAATCCCATTTATGACATAAGAGAACTGTTTTTCTCTTTTGGACAGCCTTGGTTCTGATTTATTGACTTTCCGGCTTATTCAGCTATAGACTCCTTTCATTTATGTTTTAGTCCGTACCCGCAGAACACTTCCGGTAAGTAATCTGAGTATTCTATGATGAAAATTCGCTCGTTGATATTTGGATGTCGCTTTTTACAACAGAGCGCTGTCCAATTCAAAAACAAAAGAAAAGTCACAGCGACATAACTTGTGTAGGAATTTTCTTTTGTTTTTGAATGGGACAGCGCTCTGATGTAAATAGCGACATCCAAATATCAAAGAGCGAATTTTCATCAGAGAAGACTTGGATTAACCTCCGGATGCAATCAAAGGGTTTATGGGAAATTAACATTGTATACATGAAAATTGTTACTAAAAATAGTAACAAATCGACATTATCAAAACGAGGTTCCCAAAAAAGCGGAGAAAACAATGACGACACACGTGCATTCAATATACAGCGATGAGGCGCACGTGCATTCAATATACAGCGACAAAGCGAAGTTTTAAGTGTAACAAAAACTATAAGATTGAATGAATTCGTTAACAGCCGGTAAAATGGTTATTTTATGGATTTACAGTCAACCGTTCCCCGTTTAAAAATTTCGCCTTTTGCCTCTAAGGACGACTTCCGGAGGCTGTTGTGTGTAGGCGGGTCTTAGAGGAAACTTGTCCATTGTTTGTTCTTCTTTCACTGGAAAACGACATGCCGTAACTCTACTTTGACAACGTTATGTAAATCAAGTTCTCTCACTTTTAGAGTATTGTAAAAAAAATGTACGTTAAAATCAAAACCTGAACGCGGTATCCTTGATAAATCTGATTTTGGCATAACAATGATCGTGTCCTTTAAGTCACGTATAACGTATGTCCAATCTTAAATAGCCGAAATTCCAGAAGAAGCATCTTTTGTATTTTAAGACAGTAATAATGAAAAGGAATAATTCACATTATTAGATAAATATATTTGATTTGAGAATGTTTTCGTGGAGTACAGAACAAGACCATTTGAATAATCAGATCAGATTGAAGTTGATTTGGACTATTATTTAGTAATTTACACGCAACGCTTTTCCTGGAGATGACCCATTTTTCAATCTGTGTCATTGCGTCGCCAGAGCTACAGACGAGATGAGTTATTGACTCTTAAAATTGTAATATTTCATTTATTGTTCATTAAACCATATATTGTGAGAACTCATTAAAAATCGTCTCAGTTCAAATAATTACCTACAAGATAGATTCCAGATTTGAAATAAAGAATTGAGAATACCTTTGCGACTTCTTATTCGTTGTTCTGCCCTTTGTCTAATATACACGAAAAAAGTGAGGAAATACAAAAGGCTTTGTAATGAAATGGGTCCTTCAATATATCTGATCTGCGTCCTTGTCTTACTTCTGGTCGATGAAACCATTTACCGAACACCAAATTGTCAAGGACATTCGGACGACTGTTATCAAACTGTAAACACAAGCAATACAAACAACGTTTCGAGACCTTTGGTTGATCAATAGACGAAATGAAGCCAACGCATTTAGATTGTATGATTTTTTGTAATAATAGACCCTCATTAAGCAGTCCTAGTTCCCAATAGAACTTCCTAAATGTGATTAGTTCTTGGATGTCATTACATAGATGACCGGTGTCTTTTCCGTGCTTTTATGGAAAGAAAATCAGTTTTCGCAAAATTTGCATAATCCCATTTCTGACGTTAGAGAACTGACTACACTCTTTTCTACTGTCTTGGTAAAGATTTGTTGACTTTCTTGCTTACTCGTTAATCGTTTTGTTCTATTTTGCTTATTCGTTAATCGTTCAAAATGCAATAGGTCTACTTTGGTGCAGTTAAGGATTGTACAATAATTTTTGACTACAGATACTTCGTGCAACTTCGGGCTTTGTCTTAGCATTAAAAATAATTGACGAGGTATCTACCGTCAATTTTTTTGCCACGGATGACGCCCGTTTATTGGTGAGGGTATTTTTCGTCAATTTCCGTTTTCACGGATGACACCCGAACAGGCACGTGTTTGGTATCTGATGATGGATTGTAAATCTTAAGCTCACGGTTAGAATACAATAAAAAAGGGTACTATAAAACCCAAAACCTTGACTTGGTTTCATTAATGAATTCAATTTTGGCATAACAATAGTTGTGCCCTTTAAGTCAGTTTTAGCGTATGTCCTTTCTAAATTAGCAGTACTTAATGCAAGAAGAAGCATATTTTGTATTTGAAGACGGTGTCCATAAAAAGTGTATTTCATATTGTTGAATAAATATATTTGATTTGAGAATGTTTTCATGAAGTACGGAACAAGAACATTTGAATAATCACATTAGTTTGAAGTTGATTTCGACTATTATTTAGTAATTTACACGCAGCCCTTTTCCTGTAGATAACACAATTTTCTCTTCTGTGTCACTGTGTCCAGTCCTTGACTAATTTTCTGCTTTTTGCTGTCAAAGCGTATTTTCAAAAGTACGTTTTGATCAACGTAGTCTCGTAGAAATGTCTTTTTTTTATCAGAAGGCCCAACAAAAGAAAACGTATTATTGTTTATTTCATGTTGAAAGAAATAAGTTTTCAATTTTTTGAAATTAATTATGACAAAGTTTTTTTTCTAAAGTTATGTTTAAGGTTGTTGATTGCTAATAATGTTAAGTTCAAATTAAAAGTTGCGGACTATTTATATGACCACATAGCCATTCCGCGATGGGATAAATAGGTTAAAGATGAAGTTTTAAGCGTTCCCAGTACAATAAAGTGCAAGACTAGTTAACTCCAAAAAGCTGAACATACACATATTATGCAAAGGTCAATAACTACTGCCTCTGTGGATATCAGATGTTGATGGTAATAATCACGTGACACACTCGGGTTTTGTCGGGGTCTCACGAATTCTGTCGAGTTGTGACGAATGGATGTGACGTCAAAATGTATTTTCATGATATTTGTTTCTTGATTTTTTTTTTTATTTCAATTCAAATCTTACGCCCAAGGATCATACAAGGTAAGACAATCTATGTTTACTTTTTGAAATGATAAAAATCTAATAATAAAAAACACAGTTCTTACTACCAAAAATTCTGACATTAAAATTTGTAATGGCAGAGATCACCCACCCGATCCGGTTTCAGGGAGTTTCCACGGTGGATAATCACGTGATACAATATTTTCGGGAAATCTTCAATAATTTTGTAAGTACTGGACCGATTTAAATTCGGTTTGAAGCAGAGAATGTGGACAGACGTCACGCATTAGATGGACGTGGTCGATTTTTGACAAATCAGCTGATAAAAAAGTTATTGAAGATAAACCAACATTTTGGTTTATCTTCAATAATTTTTTTATCAGCTGATTTGTCAAAAATCCACAACATGCAGGTTATTCCTAGCATTTTTCCACCTTCTCTGCTTCAAACCGAATTCAAATTGATCAAGTATTGACAAAGTTTTTGAAGATTATTGAAAATTCTAAGTCACGTGATTATTCACCGTGGTTTTACTGCGAAGAAAATTGCTATATTAGTGAATCTCGAAGGATGCGGCGGATGAAAAATGCGCATAAATGCATACGAAATTTGTATGAACATGTAAGCACAGTTTTGTTTCACATTGATACTTTAGAAAAGATTACAGCTTGAAGGGTTTTGGACATATTATCCAGGAAGGTCCTGCGTTATTCCGGTCTATTGTATGGTAATTCTGACAGATTTGCATCTCATTTTCCTGTAATAACGTATAGGTCAGCCTCTTACAAGACAAAAGCTGTCGTGAAAGAAAATAATGACGATTTACTGTAACATATATCTTTCAGGCTTCGATAAGAAATGGCTGGAATCTAGAAAAAAAATATTACTCTTGACACCAACATGGATCGTGATGAGCCTGCGTCTACACGCATTCTGTTCAAGATCCATTGTTCTCTAATAATTTCTCCGTAACCAATAAACTGTAAATTTAGAGCGTGGATTTGTAATAAAAACGTTGCGTTTGACCACATGTTGATCCAAAACCACGTTATCTTAGATTTCGGCTCAAATGATTATAGTATTGAAAGCGAATTTCTGGTAAGAAGCTGCATGTATCTTCGTATTGGGTAGAGGCTTTATATAGAGGTTAACTAACTGAAGAAATGTGATATTAGAATTATTTCACGAGAATGGGGTGAGATGCGGTTGAAAAAACGAGTCCGGAAGGACGATTTTTTTTAACCGCATCTCTCCCCATTCGAGTGAAATAATTTTCATATCACATTTCTTCAGTTAGTTAATCTATTTATTACATACCTTTTTCGGGACTTTTACCTTCGTTTTTAGTTTTTTTTCTATTTAATTCTTATTTCCAATCTGATCTATGGCGTCTTTACATTGCGTATAAATACATGTTCTATGTGTATTTAGAAAAAAAATGACCGCCGTTTTGTTTGAATGTTGAAGCGAGAAAAAATATTAAGCATATAGATTCTATCAGAACTTCAAATCATAAAAAAAGACAGAAATGAAATGATAAAGAACGATCTGAATAAAATTTAAATCTTCTAGTCTACAATCTATCTCGAAATCCAGGCTATTACAACAACAACTTTAATTATTTAACAACAACAACAACAACTCAGATTTCTGACAGAAAGAAAACACGGGATTTTCGGCCGAGAACTATTGCTTTAGAGGGATTTAAGCATAGAGGATCATCTGGCAACAATTTTTATCGCTTAGACTGTGATGTGTCTTTTGGTTGCTTTGACAAGACGTGAAAATAAACAGTCTCTGTTCAATGTTTGAGTATGTAACAGTGTAAATTCGTCTACTGGCTTTGTGGTTTCCACTTTGACAGCACTGCCTGGATGCTTGGAAAGGTATTTACGCTTCTCATATCTGTTTATTTTATAGTTTTATTGAGTAAATTCTGCCCTAGATTTTAAGACACAGCATAGCCTGGTTGAAAATTGTTTAGTGCAGTTTTTTAAGTTGCCAAAACATGTGGAAATAGTCCCGGCTACTACAGTTAAATTTGAAAGTGATATCGTCATTGGAGTGACGATATCAACATTTTATTACACTGAGAAAATCCAGGATTTCACAGCTAGGAGAATGTAATAAAATAGATTCTACGCGAAATGAATGTTAAATGCACACAGCGCATTAAATGTGTATATCGCGTAGAATCTACTTTACAGACTCTATCTGAACATTTGAACATTGGAGACGGGGGCGTGGCTATGTATCCAGACGTCACATAAAATAGCCGACAACCTCCTTTATGGGAAGTATGACAGCGGAAATTTAAAATATACTGCGATTTCATTTGTCCACAAAGTAGGTCGAACACTAAATTCTGTCTTCAAACTTCTATGGTCGCAGATAATTCATAAATTCATATATGAAAACACACCCAGGAAATAATGTTTCATAACAAATGTACCAATATTGTACCTTCTTTAAATTCAATGTGAAAATGGTTCACCATATCCAATATATTTTTGTCAGTGGTAATTTTTTCCCCATTCTGAGGCAAAATCTTTCAATCTACCAGCTTGAAAATTAGCACTTACCTTGTTTAGTGCCTCGTAAACTTGGCTCCCCCCCCCCCCGACGATGGGAGTTTTTTCTCTCATCGCTACTGGTCATGGTAGCCGATGGATTGTGGCTCCTGTAATACGGCTTGTGTCGATAGGCGCCTCTGAATCTACCCCGTAAAGGGAAATTGTTCTGCCTCTTCTGGGACCATAGCACTTTGCTACCCATGCGGGTAGAATCCTCAATTTCTTTCACAGTGCGGGATACATCATCCCCGAACAACCAGCCTGTGTAAGGCACATGATGATTGCACAACACACTAAATTCTTTTTTCAGTTCTGGCTTTAAGAGGTCCCTACGAACCATGCAATTTTGGTAGTTTGCATGTCCTAGTAGCGCTACCGCATCTTTAAGATGATCAATGAAAGAGGTAATTTCTCCAGAATGTGCGTTGCCATCAGATTTAAGCGCTTTTTCCACTTCCACAAGTTTATTCACGGTGTTAGCCAGGATCACAGAGGATTTGATCACTGATGTTGCACATTTTTGTAATTTCGCATCATTAGATTGAGCTCTGCGAGACATAATATCCCATATAGGACGATTCATTTTTACTGTGTGGAGTCCTTCACAGTTTGCTGGCCTCGGAATATTATCATCTTTAACCATGGCTTCATATTGACTTTCATCCATGCCTTTCTTAAACAAGTCATTTATGTTGCACGCCAATGTGTCATTGATATCTGGTCCACAGGACTCCGTAGCCCTGAATCGCTTTGAAAGTCCACTAAAACGATCATTAGGGGCTGGCCTGCCCTCTGATATTTCGCCATCAGATAAATCAGGTCTCTCTGAGGACACTGAACAACTGTGGGATTCCCCATCATACATGTCGTAATTCTCATAGTTCTCGTAAGAGTTCATTACATTTTCAAATTCGTCGACCCGTTTGACCAAAGCGTCCATTTTTGAGTCAGATTTAGATTGGGCCGATTTAATGTCGGCGAGCGCCTTCAGAATTAGTTCGTTAGAGTCAGGCGTCGGTGGCGAACTCTTCGAGGAAGACGACGTCTTTCCTTTCGGCGCCTTGGATTTCTTAGCTTCATCCGATTTCTCGGTTCCAGCTTTCTGCGGCTCCGCCATGAATGGCCACGAGGTCCCCGATAAAATAAGGGAAAAACAACGAAAATCAACCGAACAGCGTCCGGAGAAGAGCCTAAATCCTTCGTGACACACGATGAATACATAATGCACGAACAGCGTCCGTAATTAGATCGTAATTAGATCGTAAAACGACTAAAACAGTCGAAATTCTTCTTAAAAAAGAAGCGTGGCAACTGACCACGCCGGAAACGCAAGCACACTGACTACGCATGCGCAGCTCACATCTCATTTTAATTACCGAAATGAGCGTAATCGGCGAAATGGAATTCATAAATTCATATACTAGGCAAAGAAAAGAAACGCAACTTCCTTTTCAATTCTTTCTTACGCAAAGACAACAAATCAGATTTGAACAAAAAGTAATACATCTAAAGCATTAACATTTCACCTTATAAATTCCACAAAACCTTGTTTGTAGTAAATTCCATTAATAAGAAAACACCCAGTTTACACCGGGCGTCAACACAGTTTGACAAAAAAAAGTGTACGTAGGTCGAAAAACACATTCTCTTTCGTTCAGTTTGGACCGATTTTCGAATGTTGTGAAGTCCATGCGATTAATTAGCGGTCTTAATTGCATTCTTAAACCTATCCCGTAGCTGGCGTTAACCTGATGATACGGTTCTGCCTAGACCACGGTGGATAATCACGTGATGCAACAATTTCAGAAAATCTTTAACAACTTTGTTAAAAATTGACCGATTTGAATTCGGTTTGAAGCAGAGAAGGTGGACAGCCGTAACGCATTAGATGAGCGTGAAAACCGTTAAACTTATAAAAAAGTTATTGAAGATAAACCAAATTTTGTGTTTATCTTCAATAACCTTTTCATCAGTTGATTTTTCAAAAATCCACGCTTCCAAGTTATTCCTGACATTTTCCCGCCTTCTCTGCTTCAAACCGAATTCAAATTGGTCAAGTATTGACAAAGTTATCGAAGATTACCGGAAATTCTAAGTCACGTGATTATACACCGTGCAGACGTCATATCTCTTGCACGTCCGCTCCGTGCTCGTTCAGTTGTGGTCCCATTGAGAGCCAACAGCGTAAACATTCGAAAATGTGTCGATTTGTTGGCCCATCAATGCTTTGCAACAACATTTTGACTTTTTCAAACAAACAAAATCCGCACTGCAGACTGGCGCTGATTTTGGCACAGCCGTGCTATGCGTAGGGTAGTGAGAAGTCTATGAACGCTTTGGCATCTTCTTGGTCTATGTTTTAGCTTGTGTTTGAAGAAAATTTGTTATGATAGTAGTCATTTAGAAACCACGACAGGGGGAAAATCAGTTTTTAACAATGTACTATGAATCACGTGATGAATATACGACATCTGAAAAAATGACACAATATCTATGCGTATGGATGCAGGTATATTAAAAATGTACTCAATATCCATTAAAAACATATTGTGTCGAAAATATTACGAAAAATTGGGGTTGCGTATCTTTTTTGTTCTAGTATATATGAAAACACACCCAGGAAATAATGTTTCATAACAAATGTACCAATATTGTACCTTTACCCGAACGATAACCCCTTTTGTGCACCTTATAGCCTACTGAAGGAATGTGAAAACATTAAGACAAATGAAAACAAGAAATGATGGCATCCGGCATTTTGTCGCTTTTCAACGAAAACATCGTAACTGCAGCTTAAAACAACCTGCAGTTACGAAGTTTTTGTTGAAAAGCATCGATTTTCTATTTATGCCTCAACATTTTCCTTGCTTGATTGTACAAAAATCCTAACTGATCAAACACATACGATTAACTAATGCCCATTATCAATCCTGTCCTAAACAAACAAATTTGAGGGAGGTCAAATTTGAATGGAGTTGCAGACGTGAAAATAATTGACGTGAATGGTGGAAACTATAGAAAATATTGCAGAAAGAATACAATTTTCGAAAAAACAACAATTGTTGTCAATTCTCACTAATACTTTTTCTACAGAATTTACCAAGGGGTTCGTGAACCCATTCCCAAATATCAACTCTCTTTGACCCCAAGAAAGATAACGGCATTGGAAAAATTGTAGACAACGGAGAAAATGCTTATAAAAAGCAATTTCTGCATTACCCACAATGCGCCACCATTGAATTTGGACCAGTCTTGATTTTAGCTGTTTGGCAAATGGGTTAAAGTACTGCATACTTATGTTCTGGATGAATTGGATTCAACTTGAATTAATGTTGGTCTCACATCCTGCAAGGGTCGCTTTTCTACCACCTGAACTTTTATATTTTATGTCTTATTTCTTGACATTACGACCTAATTATTGGAACACCTAAGGTTACCTTCGATTTTTGTACTTAATGAGCTTAGTTAAGCTAAAAAAAGAAGTTCGTTGACACGATCACCTTCCTTGATAATGCCAATTTGAATGTAGCAGAGTTAGCAAAATTCGTTTTCATGAAGCATTGTTAGAAGTAGTTCGTATATATGTTACAGAGGTGAAATATTTGAGCCAGGATCTGGAAATAGGTCACTTATAGCACTTGGGGTAGCCATGTTTCAAGACGAGCCTGTGCCTAGGTGTAGTCTGACTGGTATCGATATTACTCTTATATGATTGCTACAAACCGTGACGAAGTTATTGGAGAACAACATCATGGTTCTTGATCAGACTGCGTGTATACGCAGGCTGATCTGGAACCGATTTGAGCTCAAACGCCGTAAGGGACCCTTTTCCAGATCCTGGCTCATTTGTTTACATGTACACCATAGTTCAAGATATTCGTATATGTGTAGCAGAATTTGTAATTATTCGTACATGGGTATGCATGATGCATAACAGCTTAGTTAAAAACATTCGTATATTTGTAGCATAGTTGAACATATTCGTATACATCTAGCTTAGTTGAAAGTATTCGTATACTAGTAGCTTCGTTGAAAGTACTCGTATACATGTAGCTTAGTTAAAAATATTCGTGTATTAGTAGCTTAGTTGAAAGTATTCTTATATTTGTAGCATATTTGAAAGTATTTGTTATTCGTATAAGTGTAGCTAAGTTGAACTATTCGTATTCTAGTAGCGTAGTTGAATCGTATACGTGTAGCTTAGTTGAAAGTGTTCGTATACATGCTGCTTAGTGGAAAATATTCGTATACATGTAGCTTAGTTTAAATATCCGTATACTAGTAGATTAGTTAAAAATATTCGTATACTTGTAGCATATTTGAAAATATTCGAATACTTGCAGCATAGTTGAAAACATTCGTATACTAGTTGCTTACTTGAAAGTATTCGTATACAAGAAGCTTAGTTGAAAATATTCATATACTAGTAGCTCAGTTTAAAATATTCGTATACTTGTAGCATAATTATTTGAAAATATTCATTTACATGTAGCATCGTTGAAAATATTCTAGCACATGTAGCATAGTTGATGATATTATTACACATGTACATTGTAGCATATGTAGTTGAACAATCGTACACATGTAGCCTGTTTGAAAATAGTAGTAAACATGTTAAGGTGTAGCATAGTTGAAAATATTCGTACACATGTAGATCTTGCAGAGTATAACGTATTTGCTGTTTTTGTCGCGTTTTCTTTCTGTATTTTAATTTCTTATTTTGCTTAATATTTAATTCTTAAGGCTATTCGTACAAACAATAGAGTAACAGATAATGGAGTCTATTGGTATTCAAGTTTGTTTGCTACAAGCAATTGTAGCAATCGTCTTCTACAGTTCTTCTACAGTTCATCTTTTCGGATCAAAAAGGTCATTGTTTTGTTGACACAATTCCTTATTAGACACCCATCGTTTAAGAAGGAGGACAACGCTCTGAGATAATTGTCTATTTACATTGGCATAATCAGGTATTCATTGAATTGTCAATGTCCAGGCTGTAAGTCTATTACCTTCTCTAAAAATAGCTTAACGAGACGTAATAACAAATATACAAACGAACAAAATTGATTTGTCTAGAATTAAGTAAAAACTTTATATGTTATGAATAGGTTTGGTAGTAAATTACACGAGTTTTCCACCAAAATCACTCAAAATAGTTCAAGGTCAGGTCAAGATTGTTTTCCATGTGTGGTGGGGGATCCAAACCCAAATGGTGACTTTAAATGTTTTAACCCTTTCCCAAACGACTAGATTTTAGGGTGTTCCACTTCAAAAACTGCGACAAATGGAAGTTAATCAAAGATAGAATTTGTGTAAATTATGGCATGGAAAATATTGAGACAAAAGGAGAAACTGCTGGTTATCATCAGTTTCTTCTTTTGATTCAATGATTTCCCAAACCTTTTCTATTAGGGACGTCAAAACCAGGTCTTGTTTCGGAAAGGGTTAAACATGTAACGTTATACTGACGATGTAAAGTCAACTGTTGATTTCAGGTTAATGCCAGGGGGATCCAGACTCCTAGCTAGATCCACCCTTGGTGATGACTAAAGCTTTATTTGGCCGGATCATAATTTAAAAAAGGAAAACATTCTGAATTTCAGTTGAAATTGTACGATGTCCATAAAGACAAAACTGCATACTCGTCGAAAAATTACAAAAATATGTGAATTATAGACATGAAAAGAAAAAGCCGACGGAAATAATCACATTATGGTTTTTGATAACAGAAACGAATATTTACTGTCATACTTTATTGAGTTTGTGATCCTAAAATGAAGACATAATAGAGTTTTATTGTGACCGACTTGAGACAAATTCAAATTCCAGACAACTTAATCATTTATCCGTATCATTGACATTTGTTTCGTATGCTTGTACGGTACAAGTTGTTCGATGTTTTACTATTTCTTGAACAAGACCTAGTTTTGACATCTTTAATCAACATAACTTTGGATAGCCATCATTTTCTCCTTTTACCTCAATATTGTTTGGTCGCTTTTGAACGAAAAACTCGTAGCTGCAGCTTGTCTTAAGCTGCAGTTACGAGGTGTTCGTTGAAAAGCGACGATATGTTACATTTTACAAGGACTATTTCTTTAACAATATTCATTTTATCACATACAATAGCTTTTACAAAACAGACATGGTATTTGATGTCGGCGAAAGTGTTATTCTACTGATAAGCCAATAAAGGACAACGGGCTGTAAAAAGGCCTCATTCATTCCTGGAAAAGTTGCATCATGCCGACTTTAAATTATGTTTAAAACAAATCGCCCCTTGACGAGACATTCAATCTATTTGCCCTAGGGTTCTGTCCCAACATACATTGTAGAACTGAGTAAAAAGCAGACAAGTAAGGCTAAGATCAGACTGCATGTATGGGCTGATTTTAGTCAAAACTCACTACCAAACCTTTGGCCACAACATCAACATAATTGTATCATGTCGTGATAAGCATCGGAAGGGTTGAAGGATAAAAGAATGTTAAGCATGTTGGGTCACACGGGATATTGTTAAATTGATTACTATGACATCTCTAAAGTATCATGGGCCGGAAGGTCTATATTTACTGACGATTGGAAACATTTTATCTTCAGTTGAAAATATTTCAGGGCAGTCCGTCCCAAATGAGTTTCACTCGACGTCGTTGACACTGGTAATGTATCCGAGCCTATTCCGGCGACGCTGTAGACGTACGGCAGTGGAACGTTCTAGACACCGCGTAATGTTTTCGACGTTGTCCGAATAATTTTGACGTCGTGTGCGTCTTATTAGGGGTGGAGTACCATAAGTATAATAAACAAGGGCACATTAAACAAGCACGAAACAGAATATGGTTTAAAATGTTAGGAACGAATGGTAACTATTTCTAATTTCAAATATACCAGAACCAATTAGATAGAATCACACATTAAAGAAAATTTGTTTATGGGGCCACATGGAATGGCAATTCCCATGGTGTCCTTCAGTTAGAGGACAAATTTCAACTTTATTGTGCCACTTTTCTACTGATATTTTTAAATGGAACGTTAGGTAAATGTCTACTTAGCCTACAATTAATTTGAGAAACTTGCCAGAAATATGTTTACTTTGAGACAGAATGTGTTAAGTTGAGTCACATTGAATTGTCATAAAAGCTATAATTGTACTTTTAACATGCAATTCAAATAGTGAGACAACTCACGAAAACAATGAAGTATCATCATCAAAAGTGACTATAGATTAAGGTTTAAAAGTCGACGAAAAACTTCGTTTATTAAATTTTGTTATGTCTGGAAAGAAGAATTGTCAATACAATGGGGTGCCAAAAGTGAATTTATCCTTTTCCAAAATTAAGGCCTGGTTTTGACGTTGATGTTACTAATAGGAATCTTTTGAAAACGTTGGGACAGAAGAAGAAATCGACGGAAATTCAGATTCTTCTTTACTCTAAAATAGAGGTTTTTCTGGGTAGGTTCTATACAAATGATATAAACATTAATAATTTCGTCTACATTTGCTTTCGAATTTGGTCTGTTTAAATATTTGTCGTTGTAGAAAGGAGTTTGGCGCCAAAAAAGGACGTTAAAATTTACAATCCTACAATCATGAGAGGAACAAAAGTTGCTTGTCTGCGTATTAAGCTGATAACATACAGTAAATTCAATTTAGAATAAGTTTGATGTCGGTATTGGTCAAAAGTAATATTTTGTATTAGGCTATATTATATCTTGATTAAACTTCATTGTCTTTTGAAGCTCTGTTTGGCGTCTATTGAAGCCCAGATACAACAACTTGTTAGTATTGTATTTATCCGAGTCTTCTCTGATAAAAATTCGCTCTTTGATATTTGGATGTCGATATTTACGTATTACGTAAATAGCGACATTTAAATACCAAAGAGTGATTTTTTATCCGAAAAGACTCGGATTAGTATTGTATTACTAATTTTTAGTATTTATAACAACAGATATATCATTCTAGACCATCTTTTGTTTCATACAATGAAACAGATAGCTTTGAATGCACAAGAAGACTAGTAATTCGTCGGTGTAAATGCAAAACCTCGTATGTCGATTGGTGCGATTTTCAAAGCACAAACTTGTTTGCCCAGTTTAGACGATTCTCACAGGCTTTGAGATATTTTTACCGATCAGAATTATTGACACATTATTTCAGAACAATAAGTCCAAATTTAAAGTTAGACATTTCAGTTTGGGAAAAGGTACTACACTTTTTCCCTCTCCTTTAAAATTTTCCAAAAAGAGATACGAGGTTTTGTATTTACAACGACGAATTGATATTTAAGGATATATCTATATTTAATGTGTATCCAGGGTAACCTTATAAAATAAACGTTTCGCACTATCCTATTATCTCCAAAATCAAGTTATTGTGGGCCATGTTACACGAGTGACGTCACAGTAATCCATTTACAACTGTCCCATGTGACTCAACAACACAGTTATTGTCTCCAATTATTTCTCATCTATAGGTTCCGAAATACTCGGACGCTTTGTGGGATATTTCTATCATTCTTTTGATAAGATTTTATATGAAAAATGTTTCAACTGGGTGATGTCATCATTAATAAACGTTTTATACCATGCCTTAGCATCTAAATGAATCATTCCATACGATTTCATATTGTATGTATAAGAAGGTTTTATAAGAATGTGGTTCATTATCTGATTAAACTTCATTACAATTTTCTTTCACGGGTTAACGGATTTTTTTTCTTTTTGCTGTAAATGGTATCAACGATAGCTAGAAATCTAAATGTAGGAGTGGCCTGTTATTTTTAAAGGTACGCGTACTTCTAATTACTCCCATTTGTCACATGAAGAGAATCAAACGAAACTCTACTTCAAGCTGACAAGACGCTCTAATAAATCGTGTAAAATGATATTCTGCGCACGATTACGAAACAAAAGTCAATCATACGGATAAATGATTAAGTTGTCTGAAATTCTGAACTTCTTCCAAGTCTATTACAATAAATTCAATTCAGGATCCATAACTCGATATGATATGGCATCAAATATTCTTTCTGTTATCAGAAAAAGTTGTCATTTTTTATCATAGAAATATTTTTTCGTATTTGTTTAAAGTTCATCATTTTGAGAACATTAATTTTAATAAATGTTTTATCATTAATGTAAACAACTTTTTGCGCAAGAAAACAGTTTCATTATGATCGCAGTGTGCGTCTATAATTTAATTTGAAATGTGTTTATCAAATAATCAAATATTGCTATTTTAAGAATTGTTAACGATTCTTCCGTTTATGTTTACAACGTGTCCTCTATGGATGAAATGCATGGTACTTAGAGCAGAGCAACAGCCAAGAGGGGTTAAGCCATGCCAAATATACAGTCGAAACTTTACTTTACTATTGCCTGTAATTTTCGGTTGATACAAATCGCAAAATTAATTTTTTGATAATCGTACTATTAGAATTCCGCAAGTTATCTAATCGTTCGACGTCGCTTTTCTTTTAAAGGGACAAAACATTCCGATTTTATTTTTTTAAAAGATGTATTCATGCAAAGATTGGCTATTCTAATGCGTAGAAATACTATCATTTTAGCTCGCCCCAGGACGATAGTCTGTGACCTTGTGACCTTGACCTTGGAGTTTGACCTTAAAAACAACTTTAGCCTGACCTTTAAAACTTTAATCTGGTATATATCTTATGCCCTATTATACATACAACCTTGATATTTCACACATGGACACCTCCTATAAAGACCTTTCACATTTGACCATGAGTTTGGACCTTGTGACCTTGGAGTTTGACCTACTTTAAAAAAAACTTTAAACTGGCATTTATCTCATGTCCTAATTACGTATACAACCTTTATATTGTACACGTGGACACCTCCTACAAACACTGTTCACATTTGACCATGACCTTGGACCTAGTGACATTGACCTTGGAGTTTGACCTACTTTAAAAAAAAACTTTAACCTGACCTATATCTCATGTCCGTTTACACATACAGCCTTGATATTTCATACATGGATACCTCCAACCAAGTCATTTTTCTTTTGACCATGACCTTTGACCTTGACCTACTTTTAAAAACCTTTAACCTGGCTTATAGCTCATGTCCTATTACACATACCTAATGTCCTATTACACATACAGCCTTGATATTTCACACATGGACTCATCCTACCAACACCATTCACATTTGACCATGACCTTGGACCTTGTGACCTTGATCTTGGAGTTTGACCTACTTTAAAAAAACTTCAACCTGGACTATATCTCATGTCCTTTTACACATAAAGCCTTGATATTTCATACATGGACACCTCCTACCAACACCGTTCACATTTGACCTTGACCTTGAGTTTGACTAACTTTTCAAATTTAAGTTGGCCGTTATCTCATACACATTGATATAACCTGCCAATGATTTTCATTTTGGACCATGACCTTTTACCTTGACCTAGGAAATGACTTTTCTTTGTGAAAAGCTGTCGTTATGGCGAGCTTTATTGTCCGCGGACAATTCTTGTTTAAGTTGTTATTTATAAGCGAAATATATGCCTTTAAAGTTTATACAGAAATAACAAATTCCATATAAATCTGAACTGTTGTCTACAACATTTTTTTTAATTGTAGTACAAAAATATATATTTCTCGTAAACGGTGCAATATTTTGGTTGAATTTTCATAAAAAAACATACTCTTTCAGATAAAGATTAAAGTAAAAAATGTGAAATGTCACTTTAAATGTTTTTATTTCGAAGAGCAGAGTAATGTTTCTAGATAGATTTCCAATTCCCGAGTTTCTATAACTAACATTCAAATAATCGTCAATTTACAAAAAAAGGAAGCTATAGGCCTACTGCAAAAATTGTGCAAAATTCCTATTACGATTTTACTATTCCTTGTTACTTGAAATTCCGAATAGGTTACGAAACACTGTCTGTAGCTTTGAATTTGTCCCAAGTCGGTCACAATATAACTCAATTTACTTCCTTTATTGAGGGTCCACGAGTCAATAAATATCCGTTAAGTTATCGAAGACTATAATGTGATTATTTTCGCCATTAGTATGCGTATCGGTGGTTCATAGTTTGTCTATATTAACTGATTATTTGAAAGACCATGCTGTAAAAATAGTTTATTTTAAAATATTTAATGCATATAGACATTTGTAGATAGAGAAAAAAATCATATTGAATAGATAAGTGAAGTATACACTTAAAATATACATTAGATGAAGATCATAATTTATAATTGTGTTTCGATTAATGTGTTCAATGTGTAAAGTATGCGAGTTCATGCAGTCGGACCAATATCCATAATATACCTCAATACTTTCCAAAACAAGACCTAAATTTGACGTTCCTGATCGACATCACATACGGAAATCCTGGTCTTGATACTTGTTTGTCTCAAATACTGTAAAGCCTACTTTTTCCAGATGCCGCTCCAAAATGATTTCAAAATTATGCGGGTAGTTTGTGAACATTAGCGAACAGGATCATCCTCGGAAATATTTTATTGCATATCATTAAAATGATTGATGTATACATTTAACGAAATAACGCGGCAATTTAATTCTTTACTAAACAACAAAAAACTAGTTTGGTTCCTATTCAAAGGTGTGGCAAGCAAAAAATAAAACCAAAGCGAATCGAAAAGCAGTAATATTTGGTGTTTAGATAATATCAAGAGAAAAAGGGAAAAAAGTGTTCGCTTTTCCATCTTTTCAATGAATGCGAACTTTTTTTCTAATAAGCTCGTCGAAACCAGAACTTGATTTCAAAATGGTAGAGTAACAAAATGGTTAAAACAGGTGTACTAAAATATTTTTCCTCTAAAATCACGTCCCTATAGATTATTTTGAGCTACGGTTACGTGGTTTTGGAAGAAAAACAACGATATGCTTATCGTCGGTTGGAAGTCAAAACCTCGTAACTCCAGCTTTTCAAGCCGTAGTTACGAGGTTTTGACTCCCCACCAACGTTATGCTGTATTCATCTGACGTGTTATGATGAATATAATCGCCTTTTTTCTGTCTTCAGACATTTTTTTGGCTGCTGTGCACCATTGATTTAGACCAGCATAGAGATTCAGTGTATTCGAAAGGGCAAGTAATGTTATTGCCTGGATAGGAATACATGTATTTCATATTTAGGATTTTTTTTTCGTTTTTGTTTGCTTAAAAGGAAGTTAGCCTGAAAACACAGGCATTTTATGATTTGGGCACAGATATGGAAAATATCTCATATGGACATTTCCTAAATTTTTACATTCTTCCAATTTGAAAGCTACTACAAAAGCCAAAATGAATGCTTGATAAACATAAGATTTGTGTACATTGTACCACAAAAGATATTGATGTTAGTAAACTAGTTCACTACTTCATCAGCATTTTCTTCTTTTGCCTCATATACTTTCCGAAGCCAAGTGCTAATGGTGGACGTCAGTACAAGTTCCTGTTTGGTTAAAAGTTAGACCACCACTATCACCACGTTGGTCCTTTCTTGGTTACAAGGAACTTCTTGGGCGGATATTCTCAACATCCTTCCGTCAGTCACTTTAAAAAATATCGTAACTACAGCTTATTCAAGCTGTAGTTACGACATTTTTAAAAGTAATCAACACTTTGTTGTTGACATTCACACATATTTACATGTTTGCAACAAAAGTATCAATGGGAAGGTAGGTGCTAATTTCTCAGACATGTCTCCGGAAATTGGTCAAATAACTGTACATCAAAGCCTCATTTGTTGGTGCTCACTTGATTTTTTTCACCGCGACGATGAACACAAACAACTTTGGTCGGGATTGGAAATGTACGTAAGTTTTGTTATTTTGAAATATAATCTTCCAACTACATGTAGAAGTATCGATTGATTTGGAATTGAAAAATACTCCCCAACACTTTCCTAAACAGCAGACTTTTGTGATGTCCAAATAAAATGGAGTTTTAGAATAAAAAACAGTATTCTGGTGGAAGTGGGGTCCAATTTTCTTCTTTTGAAATGTGTTTCAAGAAGCCTTTTTACTATGGATATCAAAACCATTTCTTGTTTGGGAAAGGATTAAACACGCCTTAATAGGACCGACATAAAAATGAATGATTTTCCAACAAACCGAATTATTTTGGACTCTCTGAATTGCTGTGCAGATTATATATGTATCTAATTTTTTACGCATATTTTGGTTCTGAGTTATGGCAAATGAGTATTATTTTGTTTGTAATAGTCAAAGCATGTGTACATATATTGGATTCTGGGAAAATATCTCAGCGTCGTTATTTCGATTCTTTTAGAGTTTGTAATCGCATAGTGATCTCAGAATGGCCTGTTAGATGTTGAAAGGAGCAAGACATTAATTTTGGGTATGTATAAACCCTTTCCAACACGAACCATTCATCCCTTTCCCAAAGATTTTTTTAGGATAGTCCACTGCAAAATCTGCTATAAATGAGAAGATGGAAGTTATTCAAAACGTTTTTTACATAATATAGCTCAGAAAATATTGAGGCAAAAGGAGAAAATGCTGATTATCAGCATTTTCTTCTTTTGCCTCAATGTTTTCCCAATTCTTCTGTTCTTATGGACGTCCAAACCATGTCTTGTTTGGGAAAGGGTTAATGGTACATGTACCGATTGTAAACGTCTGTTTTGGAGCAAGGTAATCCTTGCTGCAAACTTCAACAGTGTAATTTATTATCTCTGCTTATCATTTAACCCATCACCAAACAGCAAAATTTTTGAACTATTCCAAATTGAAAGATCATGCAGACGACAATTTCAAGTGAGTGAAATGTTAATTTTTTTATCTTTTTGGTTAGAAACATTGTGGGAAATGAAGAAATTGCTTGTCACAAGCAATTTCTTCATTTTCCACTGTGTTTTCCAAAGCCATGATTTTGTAGGGAGTCAAAAAGAGTGATTGTGTGGTAATGGGATATATAAAAAGGAATTGTAATAGACGTCAAAACCAGATAATGAATGCTTAGGAAAAGTATTCGGACAAAGATTATTTTTTTCCCAAAGAAAACCCGTTTAGACGCCTATATCACAGACAGACTTGAAAAAAATGAAAAGAAGCCATTGCTGATGAACAGCAACATCGTTTATTCGTTTTATCGTGTTAAGGCAGTCCACTGCTAATGAGATTCGCCAGACGTCGGAATTAATCGGGCGAGGTCGAAAACATTCGGTGGTGGAACTTTCCAGTGCTGAATGTTTACGACCCCGCCCGAATAGGTTCGGTTACGTACATGTAACGACGTCGCTCGTAAAAACCCGATGTTTTATTCATCTGAAAGTGGCCACATTCTACCTAAAAACCTATTACAATAGAATAAGACAATGTCAAAGTACACAATTTACTATAAAGAATAGTTCAAGTCGTCCTTTTCAAGAATAAATAAATAAAAAATAAAATAAAATAAAATAAAATAAATAAGTTAGTCCGTAACTCATTTCCACATGATGACGACTTTTTGACGTCATATAAGATGTTTTGAAAAAAACATCGTGGAAAATAGAGAAACTGTTTGTGACAATTTGTCTTTCTCCACAGAAAGATCGATAAATGCTAAATTTCATTCACTTGAAATTATCGTGTGCAATATCTATGAATTTTGAACGGTTTAAAAATATGCCGTCTGGTAGTTGGTTAAAAAACTACATCATGCACGAGACATCTATATCAAAAACAGATTTGTTATTATTTGTGATAGAACAACATTATTTCGAACAATATTCTTCCTTTAGGCTAGACATATTATTCTTGCCGAGAACAAATGACAATCTGCATGTCATTATACTTTGTTCCCACTGCCGATCAAGACAACTCGACCCCATAAATTTTCCGATCAAAACCGATCAAATGACTTCTTCGATCTCTTGTTAATCGAACCTGACTCTACAGCCGATTCGATCGAGTGCGGGTTGAGTGCGGGTAAAATATATTAACCCGATCACTCTAAATATAAAGACACCATTGACTTTCGACCATGTCGCACACACCCGAAGAACACCAGAAGACATCATGTCGTGATGGCAACGTACTGGGAAGGTTTAACGCTAGAAGAGGAGTGAAAATGACATCCGCGCATGTCTTAGTTGTATGTGGTTTTATTTATCGTTGTTCTCCACGGAAAAGCGATATTTTCAAATGTAACAGTTTTACTGTTTAAATGAGACTTACTGATATAATTAAAGGTTCTCGACAGGCAAATCATTTTCTATTTCTATATCGTTCCATTTCGCCCCATATACTGGTATACACCATACAACGACGCAAACTTTGACTGCACCCATGTTTCTCTACTGACGGAAATATCTAGCACCAGTCTCTTTAACCATTTTAAAACAAGCAAGACCTGGTTTTGACATCCCTAATAGAAATTGCTTGCGAAAACATTTAGGCAAAAGAAAAAAATGCTGGTGACCAACATTTTCTCCTTTGGTTTCAATATTTCCTAAGCTATAATGTACACAAGCCCTTCCTTATTTACTTCAATGCTGTCATCTACAACTTCTTCTAAGATGATCAGAATTTCCTTTCCATCCTTCGTTATCGGTTGCTATCCATGGGGTCATTAATGCGTCGATCCTTCCTTCATTTCTTATTTTATAACCATCGGAAATAAAACATGTTGAAACCATCACAAACAATGCCCGTTTTTTCCATGTCACAAAGAGAAAGATTGTGAAACATTGAGAGAAAACAAACTTACAATCAGCAATTATTGTTTCACACTCAATATTATAATTCGCTATTTAATGTGGTATTCATTTACAGCAACAGTTTAACGTTTCTAAGAACTTTTAAATAGGCGAAATCTTTGGCTTTGTTGGTTGGGAAAGTATTAACTTTTCGTATAAAAAGACTTCACAGTGAATATTTCCACCAAGTTTGCTTTGTTCGACAAACAAAACAAAATGTGTTTTTTCAGCAACTGCCTATGATAAGGTTCTGATTTTAATTGTTCTTTTAATATCCATAAATCCCCTTGGGTAAATGTCCTTTGTACATGTATTTTTGCATTTTAGATTGACGAAAGCGAATATACTATTTATGGCATTGGCATTTTCTAGAAACATAACATTTAAACATGGGGAAATTAAAAGGGTCTATAGATGACATGATAAATCTTTATACATCTTCCAAAAAAGATTCACGGTTTTAACGTACTTTATTAGAATTATTTAGAACATGCTAACATAAATAATCCAGCATCCATTCTCATAGATCAGATAATACAGAATAGCTAATGTGTATCCACGATGATCATTGACAGGAAATGGGCAATATCTTTTCTTACGTTTCTGTGACACAATTTACACATCGAACTTGACACCGCTGCAGACAAATGATCATTGAAAGAGAAAATCTGGAGAAAAAAATTGGGGTTAAACTGTAAATTCAGATTTTTGACATCACAGAGAACAGACAATAAGATACAAATAAGGCTCTTATGAGGTTAACCCTAGACGAGTAAGTTAGCCCATAAGTATCATTTGTACGGAAAAATAACCCCATAATGACGTTCTCGTAGGAACGTATCAACAAAGTGTTAGGCAGTGTGAAAATGGCTACCTAGTACGCATGGGCAGACTCAGGCAACAGGATTTGCTGTTTAATGTGTTACCCACGATTACCACTTGTGCAAAAACAATAACTCCACAATGGTATTTTTAGTCCCCTACCGGCGAAGCCGAAGGGGACTTTAGGTTTGCACTCTGTCCGTCAGTCAGTCCGTCAGTCCGTCCGTCCGTCCGTCCGTCCGTCTGTCCGTCAGTCCGGTGAATTAGTTTTCCGGGCTTTTTTTCTAAACGGGGGTAGCTATTGAGCTGATTTTTGGTATGTAGACCCGCATTGATGAGTTACAGAACAAGTTTGAGTTTCGTTCCGCTCCAGTGATTTTTGAGGAAAATATGGATGCTGGACTTAGAAAATTACTGGGAAATTACAGTTTTCCAGACTTTTTTTCTTAATGCTGGCAGCTATTGAGCTGATTTTTGGTATGTAGACCCGCATTGATGAGTTACAGAACAAGTTTGAGTTTCGTTCCGGTCCAGTGATTTTTGGGGAAGATATGGATGCTGGACTTAGAAAATTTCTGGGAAATTACAGTTTTCCAGACTTTTTTTCTCAATGCTGGCAGCTACTGAGCTGATTTTTGGTATGTGGACCCGCATTGATGAGTTACAGAACAAGTTTGAGTTTCGTTCCGGTCCAGTGATTTTTGGGGAAGATATGGATGCTGGACTTAGAAAATTTCTGGGAAATTACAGTTTTCCAGACTTTTTTTCTCAATGCTGGCAGCTATTGAGCTGATTTTTGGTATGTGGACCCGCATTGATGAGTTACAGAACAAGTTTGAGTTTCGTTCCGGTCCAGTGATTTTTGGGGAAGATATGGATGCTTGACTTAGAAAACTTCTGGGAAATTACAGTTTTCCAGACTTTTTTTCTCAATGCTGGCAGCTATTGAGCTGATTTTTGGTATGTAGACCCGCATTGATGAGTTACAGAACAAGTTTGAGTTTCGTTCCGGTCCAGTAATTTTGGGGAAGATATGGATGCTGGACTTAGAAAATTTCTGGGAAATTACAGTTTTCCAGACTTTTTTTCTTAATGCTGGCAGCTATTGAGCTGATTTTTGGTATGTTGACCCGCATTGATGAGTTACAGAACAAGTTTGAGTTTCGTTCCGGTCCAGTGATTTTTGAGGAAGATATGGATGCTGGACTTAGAAAATTACTGGGAAATTACAGTTTTCCAGACTTTTTTTCTAAACGCTTGCAGATATTGAGCTGATTTTCGATATATGAACACATATTGATGGGATGCACAACAAGTTTGAGTTTCGTTCCGGTCCAGTGATTTCTGGGGAAAATATGGATGCTGGACTTAGAAAATTTCTGAGAAATTAGTTTTTCAGACTTTTTTTTTCTTAATGCTTGCAGCTATTGAGCAGATTTTTGGTATGTAGACCCGCATTGATAAGTTACAGAACAAGGTTGAGTTTTGTTCCGGTCCAGTGATTTTTTAGGAAGATACGGATGCTGGACTTTGAAAATTTTTGGGCTTCTTTTTCTTAACACATATATAAAGCCGGTAGGGGACTTGGTATTGTTTTGCAATACTTCAGAATGCTTGTTACACAATATATCTCGTTGGTATGCCAGTTGCTCTCATGTATCATTATGTCAAAGCAAATGCCTACTCTTAATGTCCGATCCATAACGCACGCCATGTAGGTTCTTGACATTTTCGACGTAACAATAGACTTCCTTTTGACCAGACTGTCCATTACTTGGTTTTGTCAAAGTCCGCTGACAAGCAAGTATATCGCTGCTTTTCAACAAAAACCTCGTAATTGCAGCTAATTCAAGCTGCAGTTACGAGATTTTTGTGGAAAAAAGACGCTTTTGTGAATGCATTTCCGATTTTCTAGGCCTACCCACGGTGACCGTCAGATAACAGTCTGCTAACATGACAATTATGTTAGCGTTAGAAATGTCAAGAAGTAGCCCGGGCCCAAAAGAATCACGTAATTAATGAGGGCTGAATGAAATCTAAATTCATTTTAAGTATTCATAAAATTCAGATTATTTTGGGAAAAACGGGGTATTTTGGTATTGCTAAAAAGGAATTTCATTAGAGAATTTGTCATATTTGCTGAACGAACATTAACGCTTGAAACATGATGGCATGAACTGCTTTAATGCGCTTAAAACTTTTCCAAAGAAAGGCTGGCTCGGATTGAACGATATAACAGACGTCGATTTAATTGCGATTTTATTTCATTGTGGTCTAAGGCAATGTTGGCAATTAACATTCTCTTCTGTTCTCTCAATAGAGTCTGAAATTGTGTTTCTAGTAAACATATACGATGACGTACATGTATAATGCAAGAACCCTATTGGAAAAGATGAGCGCCTATAATATAGCAATAATAGCTTTTCAAGTTCTAAAACTCATCAATTTCTCATCAAAACGTCCAGGCAATGAATTCCGGAAATGAGAAATAGACCAAAAGGTACTAAAGCATATTCTCAATACTATTTGTATAGGTGTCAAGTTTATACTTCGGCAGTAAAACTATTTCCTATTGGCAACAAAAAGAGTAACATAATACTTTAAAGCGGGGATAAAGAAGCAAATTGGCGTCAGTTACACATATTCACGTCCCTTGAGCGCAAATCCTGTTCTTTATGAGTTTCTAATTGGCCTTTGAGAGAATGATATCCGTTTGTTCTTAAAATAAACCTTTGTTTCTAATCTTTCTGTTAGCGCCACCAGAGTGTAGTTAGAAATACCATATCAGACAATAAAATCCCCAAATTCAATAGCAGGTCTAGACAAACAATTTTCTCGAGGTACCACCATAAACGGTCTTTTTTGCCTTCCAGTCTATTTAACATTCAATTTGTGTCTATTTCAAGATATAAAAGGGCAAGTTTAAAAAAATGTGACCATTCACTTTTTACATGCCACGGCTCTTACAGAGAAACATATTCAACCCAATCAAAGCTAAAAGGATGTGCTATTGTGTCTATATACTGGGTACCAAGTTTAAAGAAAATCGCTTCACAAACAAAAAATATATGTCATTAAAACATGTCAAAAATGTCAGGAGTGAAACGTTTTTGTGTGACACTTAACACTTGTACCAAGTTTCTAAGCTATGGTAAATAAAAGACATTGACAGGATACTACAATAAGCACTTGTAATTCATAAAACAACATGTGCACAATCATCTTAAAATTACCTTTTCATCTTATCTTCATTGGTTTAGGATGTGGAGCCTGTTTTATACAATACCCCTCTGAATGTTTTGTCAGGAGTGAAACACTTTTATTTTTCAAAATGTGTTCTCATTTTTGTCTATTCAGCCAGAAATCTACCACTCATTTTTAATTGGACGTCCGAAAGGACGTACAATTCTTATAACCACTTTTGGACAGGCGAAATGGGTTTTCATTACCAAAAAACCCTTTCTCAGACTCAATTGCCAGTTGACCAAAATTCAAAATAGATTTTGCGACCATACAGGAAAACTGTCGTATCTTTTCCTACTTTCTATATTTTCTCTAAGAAATACTATAAGATTCATTGGCCGATTCAATTCATGCCACGTCTTAACCAACTTTACGATCTTTTTTCGATTTAATCATTTTCTTGTAGTTTTTTGACTTTCGTAATATTTATTGTGTAAAGGGTAAGATCTTTAGAAAGCGATACATGCATACACTATGGTTATAATGTAAACAGACACCCTATATCATCAGCAGCAGCGATAGCTCAAACGGGAAAGGATTAACCTCGCAACCTTTTTTCAGTTTGAAATTTGGAACGCCGTTGGTTCAAAACCAGTTCGGATTATTTCTTCTGTAAAACGTTTGTTTTTCTTGGATGTGTTTACTGAAAACACACATTTTAGAATGATTACCCAATTTAATGCACGTATTGTGTATGATAGGTTCCTTTTCTTTGATCATTGTTGTTTAAGTCTTTGACATATTTAAAGGAACGGGGTTTCCACGAGACGTACTTTGGAACCAGGGTTTTGAAATTGATTATCGGGGAGTGAGTTCATTTCGCAACTCGGGTTCGACTCGATGACAAATCGGGGTTCCATCTGAACAGCCTCAGATGAGACACTAGTGAAATCCACCTATTCAGAAAAATAGTTGCTCTTACGAGTTTTTTTCTCCAGCATCTGTATCACTGATATTCGACAGTATCATGACCTATTTACATACTGATCGATGATCATGACAACAATGATTATTACTAGTATAAGACTAAGTGACAGCGATCTGTATTTATTTCGTTTAAGAGACCCGTTTACGTGTATTGAGCTAAGAAGATGAAGCAATGGGTCTGCAACAGATGGTACCTGGATGATCGTATGAATATGTTTACAGATAGGGACATTGCTATTCTCAAATTTTCGTTGATAATGATATGAAGATTTAAATTGCTTATTGTACTCCACTGCCATTTTCCCGACGGTGCGTTCCCAATTTCTTCTTTTTATGCACATCTGTAGATGTAAGGATGCTGCGGTAGTACTTGTATGAGGAATCCATGGCTAGGTGCTCCAATTCATCTGGTATTTTGTTTCAGGAAAAGTATGTATTGAATTTGTTTTGTAACCACAACCAGGGAAAACTGCTACCGTGTTTTTTTTCTTTTTTTACTCTAAACAGGAATAAAAATCAAAGTGCTTGGAGCACTATATTTAGACGCCTCTCATTGATTGAGCGGAATTGTATGTAAATGATCGGCGTTTCATTACTTTATTTCGTTGAATTCGTGTTAAGATCGATTCTAAATCACTGCGGTCGTTTTTTCGCCAACGATGGTGGAGATAGAAGTCGAACGGTCACAATATACACCGCCACTTATAAAACTTGAGACAAAAAAATGACATTGACAAGGATTTATAAATATTCACACAAAAACCTGTAAAAAGTTGTGTTCACAAAAAGGTTTTTATAAATATCCAGTCAAAAACCTGGAAGGAATTGCGTTCACGAGACTGAAATATCATTAAGCCCTAGAGACTAAGATTGAAGGGGGCATAACTGAGGCAAAAATCAATGAACCATAAAATCCTTACTTCATGCACATCTACCAATTAAGGTAATAACATCCACCAAGTTTCATAAGGATCCAGTCAGAATCTTAGAAGAAGTTGTGTTGACAAGGCTGCAATTTCAATCAGCCCCAGAGACTAAGTTTTAAGGGGGCATAACTCTAGAAAAAAATCAATGAACCATAAAATCCTTCCTTCATGCAAATCTACCAATTGAGGTGATTGACCAAGTGTCATTATTATCCAGCCATAAACGTAGGAGGACTTGCGTTGACAAGGCTGCAATTTCAATAAGCCCCACAGACTAAGTTTTAAGGGGGCATAACTCTGGCAAAAATCAATGAACCGTAAAATTCTTCCTTCACGCACATCTACCAATTGAGGTGATAACATTGACCAAGTTTCATTAAGATCTAGCCAGAAACTTAGGAGGAGTTGTGTTGACAAGGCTGCAATTTCAATAAGCCCCAGAGACTAAGTTTTTAAGGGGCATAACTCAGGCAAAAATCAACGAACCATAAAATCCTTCCTTCATGCACATCTACCAATTGAGGTGATAACATTGACCAAGTTTCATTAAGATCCAGCTAGAAACTTAGGAGGAGTTGCGTTGACAAGGCTGCAATTTCAATAAGCCCCAGAGTAGAATTCGAACCCAGGGCCTTCCGGATATAACATGTGTAAAGAGTATAAGGTGAGTGCTCTGCTAAGTGAGCTATCGCGGCTTTCATTTATGTAGCGCGTTGGCTTACATTTTGAATAAATTGCTTTGTAGCGTACTTTATAAAATCAACGAAAAGTATAACTGACGACAATACTCATAGTAATCCGAAACAAGAAGACAAAAGTGCTAATCGCATGGCCTTAATTGAATTTGGTAATCAAATTAATAGTGATTATTCATAGCGACAAATCAGTTGTCTTGAAACGGCAATCAAATCAATTTGAAGCCTGAGAAGGGTTTTCTGGTATTAAAGCCGATTTCGTATGTCCGAAACCGATCTTATAGAATTAAACACAGAAGAATGAATAAAATATCTTTCGTTCATGTACAATCCCGCTCAATCAATCAGAGACGTCCAATTACAGTGCTCTCAGCACTTTGATTTTAGAATGCCATCAACCTTGTGGGCAGTCTGCACTCTACTATTTAGTGATTCGTGGGTTTTAATTTCTCATATTGTGCAATATATATGCTGTCAGGAGTGAAACACTTTTTTGATGTCATTTTGCAAGATTGTGCACACAATTTTAGCTACAAAGTAGTGAACGTGAATTTGAAATATAGTTTGGGCACTGCTTAACCATTTAGAATAGTTTTTAGCCACCCTAATTAAGAAATCTGGATGATTTTCTGTAAAATTAGCTGTTATTCTTAACATTTAAATATCACACTTTGGTCACATTTTTTTAAACCTGTCCAAAAACATAATAAGGAGAAACATTTTGTAACCTTAACTGTACAAAGAAAATAGGCTATAAGACAGTGCTAATTCCATCTATCATTTTCATAAAGAAATAAAGCCGATTTTACTTCCCGTGGCAATTTGAATTCTCACAGTGAATCCACGGCGAATTCTGGCAAAGCGACTTCGTATTATCGTACTAAAGCGTATTCTCCAATGGATTTGTAAATGCGTCAAGTTAATACTTGGGCTGTAAAACAATTTCCTGTTGGCAACCAATAGTGTAACACGAAACTGCAAAGTTTGGAAAATGAAGCAATTGATGTCGGCTAGAAATATGCACGTCCCTTGGGCGCAAATTCTGTTCTTTACGAGTTTCTAAATAACCTTTGAGAGAAAGGTATCCATTTGTTTTTCAAATTAACCTTTCTCTCTGATCGTTTAGTTTTCACCATCAGGGCCTGATTTAAGATAACAAACCAGAAAGTAAATAACAACTTTTCAAGGCCAGCTCAAGGCCCAGGAGTTCCCCAAGGTCAACTATACTGTTCAAGAAAGTTTAGTACACTCGGAAAATGTTGGTTCCCATTAAAAACCTTTAGCGAAATCTTTAAAAGGAAAACAATACTTTGATTGTGCATTCATTTTGCTGATGTTTCCTGAAAATTTTTTGGTCAAAATTCTAAAACGTTAACTCGATATCTTACGTTAAAGTGCATAGGGGTCAGACATCGAAAGTCAGGCAAATCTCAATATCGGGTAAATTCACCATCAGTTGCTTTGATCGCCATTAAACGACTTTCAATGCTGCAGACAAGCTTCCTGGCTATAAAGATAGGGGAATTCTGCCCCATTCATATTGCAGAGGACGGTCAAAGTCAATGACGTTACAAACGTCATGGTTTTCGCTAGCATTGCCTCCCAAATGACATGTACGTACAAGGTGATACGTCTGTAAACACTAAATAGGACATCAATAGGACATGTCTCCTAGTTCAAAAGCAACGTGTCCATACCCACTGACGCATTGCCTGTCGATGCCTCATTGGCGTAAGGTCGCAGGCTTTGATGCAAGCTCTACAGGACCTTTTCCGAACAGTCTCGTCACTAGCTTTAGTGCATGTGACGTCAAAGAGGAGTCGGACTAACTTCCTTCTAGACAGACTTCTATTACGTCGTCAGGACGTCACCATGAAACTATCCTCTTTAAACGTCGTTTTACCCGATCTGTAAGATTTATGTCGACCATTCGCGACCAAACCTGCACCAATTCTGTAACGTAGGCGTCTGATTGTCGATTTATGCCTATTAAAGTGCAAAGCGACACCTCTAACGGATATGCCTCATTGGAGCTTGCTAAGCGCTCTCTGACGTTGATCTAACGTCATTATTTTTCGCCTTCCAATTATCAGTTTCAAAGAATTTGTAACAGTTCAATTGATCCTGCAAAAAGATCTATGCAATCGTGTGTTTTTGGACAAGCTAGACAATATCGATGACACTGCACACGTGAAGCACGTGACTTTTGCTGATCTGGATTTTGTCCAATATCCTGACTGTTCATTCCACACATGCACTGTTTGTGTGATGGTTGTCAATCGGGACAACTTTACAGCATAAAACAATTTTTATGTAATAATCATGCAGATACTGAAAAAATAAACTTTTTTGCACAGTATATAAACGTAGACATCTTTAGGGCAACGAAAGGCTTTACTTAAACGATTTAACAGATTTTGGTTAAAAGAAATCAAACATATGAAAATTATCACATCAGTCAGTTATCATATCATTGAAGCTATTCATATCTAGTTTTAAAATACATTTCACCTTGAAAAGGTATAATGATATGGCATACGGACAGATTAGATGCCTATAGATTTTCACTTTACCAAAACAAAATTGTAGAACTCCAATGATTATATAAGAATTAAACAAATTTTCCATCGTGGTTATATTTCATGTTGCCAGAGTTCACCCACGATTAACGATAATAGCCTAATCCACGAAGCTTCGATCATCATGTTTTCCCCTCTTCAACCCTCTTCCCTTCTTGGACGCAAGTCAAAGCTATTACGACTGATGGATTATATACAGCCCAAATTAGATCTCAGCTAATTTTTTGTACAAATTGGTCTTCATAAGCTCGTTTTTCGTAATGAATCAAAACTTTTTTTGTTAAAAATGTTACAGCGTGTTTCTAAAATAGCTGCAGTCATTAATTATGGTTTCACGCAATATTAACGTCAAATATTTGAACACCAAATTTTCCCTTGGGCGTACTTCAGACAACTCACAAATCACCTCACATGTTGTTTTTGGCTTTAGTACAAGCGACCCATAATGTACACGAAGGGGAATCATGTGACACGACAGAAACAACAAATGCAGAATAATTTGAATAAGTTTTGAAGCAAAAAAAAAAAAAAAACAAAAAAAAAAAAAAAACCGACCCCCTCAAAAAAAGAAGAAAAAAAAAACCGTCAGGGATTTCTAGGTGTGGTGATTCTTCTAAACGGCACACGATACAAAGTTATTGATGACCATACAAAAGTTTTTTTTGTCGTCAATAACATTTTCATCGGTGCTGTTTGAAAGATCAATCACATCCAAGAATTTCATGACATATTTACACCTTCTCTGCGTCAAAATAGTTCATGTTTTCCCCGAAATTGTGTTGTTGTAGTTGTGTCACATGGTTGTCCATCGTGGCTAATAGCACGTGAACTAAGAGTTCGAAAGAGTAGCGTTTATGGAAATCAACATGGATCAAGATCAGCCTTTGTATGGGCACATCTTGATATTGTTTCGCCCAACGACTTCTTTATCACCAATACACTACTACTGTAACTGAAAGATATGTACATGAGCAATGTCGGTCTCATATCGCAGCTTTTCAACGAAAACCTCGTAACTGTAGCTTGTCTTAAGCTACTACGGTTTTGTTGAAAAGTGGCTATTATGCTATCACATTCCCAGTTTCCCCATTTTCGAGATAATGGTGTATTTTCATGCTTCTACATCTATAGAATTTTTTGTATGTCTGTTCCTCTGTCTGTCTGGCCAAGTAAGACATGCGTAAAATTGATCACTTGTTTATAATTATTATGATTTCACAATTGGTGCTAGTATTATCCTATAGCGCTCAGTATTAAATGCGTTTTTGTTAAGTTTATATTATTTCATCCTGAGTGTGTTTTTAAATTGATTTACAGAACTATTTCGGAAATAAAGAGAATGTTATATTAAATACAAACGTTTTCTATAAAGTTCTATGAAGTCCGGTAATAACACATCGTTTTTGTAAATTAAAATATATACGAGGTATGTCCATAAAATACGTAGACAACCAAAGTTTTTCACCAAATAGTAGTTTTATCGATCCCAAAACACTATCAATTTAAAGGTCCATTTATTCTTAAATACTTCTGCTACATTTTATATTGTTTTCGAAAGTATGTACAAGCAAAACCGTCACCATAGCAACAGCATAATGCTACCACGGGGCACTTCAGATATTTGGAAATAGAAAGCCATAAAACTAGTCTTTTGTCGCAAGTTTTTTTAAAAAAAATATGCGGGAAATACACTCACTTCAGCAGTGACGTCATTTGACGTTTTTCCGGAAGTTTTGAACGTCAACAACTTGCCAGGAGACGGTATAAGCAATAAACAACTGGCTGCTATGACGGAAGAAAAACGCGCCGTTATTAAATTCTGTGTCGGTGCGAACATGACACCAACGAAAACATTCAAGTTTATGCAGCGAGGTAATGCTGACGTGTCCAGAGCGCTAGTGTTTAAATGGCATAGACGGTTTACAGATGGATTGGAAGATATTTGTGACCAGACTAGACCGGGAAGACCTCGGCGAAGCGATCACGCACCTTACAGCCCAGACTGTGCGCCTATGGACTTTGCAGTTTTTCCGCGATTAAAGGCGGATCTGAGAGGCAAATGTTTTGCCGACTTAGACGAACTAAAGTACTTTGTTCGCCCGTCTGTAGGGTCATACAAGAAAGAGTGGTTCCGGGAAACGTTTACCAAATGGGTACACAGACATAAGAAGTGCGTGAACGCGGGTGGAGATTATTTTGAAAAGTTGTAACGTCGACGTCGTAAACGACGTCAAAGTGCCCCGTGTATGGCTTTTTACTTGTTTGTTCCGTGTGTATTTTTGTAGCTGTTGCGTATATTTTCATAAAATTTGGTACACATATTCATATTAAAATTCTGCACACGCTGGTGTAAATTTTAAATAGGTCATGCAATTATTTCTTATTATTCTGGATCTGTCTACGTATTTTATGGACACACCTCGTAGTTATAGGTTATTATATAATATAGAACAGGTTATTTCCGCTTCTTTGTACATTATATTATGCTTTGTTATGCTTCATTTAATTCAATTAACTTTTTATATAATATTATGTTTTTTGCAGATACATGTACGTGAAATCGTAAACTGCATGTTGGCTTCCCGGTCATAAATACGAAGAGTTTCTCTGTTTGAATTACATATAAAAGTAATGCGTATAATTTGACTACTTTTCAGTTTACAAAATAAACAAGTAAACCTGCGACTGGCATTTAAGGTTCATTTTTACCATGTTGGAACTTGCATGCATGTTGAAAGAAACACCGATGTTTTATGCATGACGCTACATTCTTAGTTACGCCATTTCCAAAATTGCTACGATTTGGTACGTCCTATTAAAATCTACTCATACGATAAGTTGGATGTTGCTGAAAACAGGATTGTGAAGGATATATTACAACAATAGGAACTAGATAATGAGACACAAGAAGACCAGGGTAGTAATCAGTATGTTCTTCTTTTATCTTAATATTCTCAAATCATTTCGACGATAGCCCTTCACTCTCTTTCGAGGGGAAGAATATCCGGGGATCCAATAACAAAGCTGAGCACTGCAGAAAACAGATCAGAAAATATCGATAAAAATTGTCTACAGTATACAGGTAGCATAGAAAATATTGCGGTAGCAGGGGAAATGCTGATCATCAGTATTTCTTCTTTTGTCTCAATTTGTTCTCAAGCCTTGTGTATGTATGTGTTATTCTATAATCACACGCGCTTCCAAAAAAACTAATTTTGTGTAATCATCACTGCACAAAGTATCTGCAATTATTTTGTAATCTTTATGCATGAAGGCCGTGTAGCAAAGATAAAAGAAAAATAACTTCGAATACGTTGAAAAGAAGGCAAAAGGGTCATTTTTCTGTTGAAGTAGAAGAAGAATCCACAAACCCATTCAAAATTAACAAAATTCAAATCTGCAAAGGCATTCTTATCCTATCAAAACCTAATATATAATTATATAAAACCTAATAATTACGATAAATCAGCCAGAAAATACAGGCTTACCTGTCCGCGCAAATCACCGCGAATCGCGGCGATTCCCGCGATTTCGGGTGGTAAAACACACTCGCCGCGGCCACCGCGTTTTTCCACCCGAAATTCAATCGCGGCGATGCGCGGAAATAGGCAAAAAACGCGCGAGCTGTACTGTATGTAAACACAAGCATGTGCATTTTTATGCTCCCCGAAGGGATAGCATATAGTCGCCGCCAATCTCCGAGCAGAGTTGTCGTTCGTTACTCTCACATACATCTCTGCAACGGCCTGGGCGTATGAATGACAAGAATCTTGTCAAACCGAGGAAAACGTGTATTATTACTGTTTAACTGTTTCATGTGTAACATAATAAAGTAGACAAAGAAATGATGATTCTGGTTACATTTGAAAGGCACTATAACTGATGAAATAACCCATATACAATGGAACTATTTTCTCAAGCCTCCTTACCAATGGCAGGAATTTTGTGCTAAAAATAGACTATGTTTATTGTTTTGTTTTGATAAATCGTCGGTGTTGTTATATAATATCGTATCTACGGCTTGAATCAAGTCGTAGTTGCGAGATTTTATAACAACACTTGCGAAATACTATTGTTTGTCCGAAATACGTCACGGTTAGCTGGATAAAATCGTTCATTATCAGAATGAAACGTACAGAAAATTTGAATGAATGACATCAATCTAAAAGAATTGAATTATTTTAGTTCGAAAATGATATTAAATTTTAAGCAACGTGAAGTATGACATATTTTGGACTTTGGAAAAGAAAAAAATATTTGTTATTGCCGTTTTGATGTGATAGAAAGTGACGTAATCTAGCAGATGATGACGCAATACTCTCTGAGGCAACTACAGAGGTGAATGTAATGAATGAACCGTGTGCAAGAGAGTGAGTCGCCGCTTTGTCTGTCTGTCCGTCCGTCCGTCCGTCCTGTCCGTCCGTCATTCCGACCGTCCGTCCGTCCGTCCGAAACGATTTCTCCATAACCCTTGGGCCAAATCAAATGAAACTTACCATGTGAACTCCCTATGACATAATGCCGATGTACTTTTCCCGGTTTTTGGACTTGAGGCTTCGTCATGGGAAAAGGGGACTTAAGGTAAAATACAGTTTCTCTAATTTTTCCTAGGCTAATGGTCAGAATTTGATGAAATGTCATATTTGAGTAGCAAATCAGATGCCCTTGACAATAAAGTGCTCTTCATGGCATATTTTTATTGTGACAATGCCTTATTCGGGGAGCATTGTCCGTCTCTGACGGCCCTTGTTTGTGTATTTGGTTAGGTGGACCAACAGTCGTTATATAAAATGATCAATGTTTTACAGTTGGGGGACAAATAAAAACATTTCTAATCACGGTGGTGTCAGGCATATCAAAGGCTTATCGTTTGTATTATACCATGGACATTTTTAATGCGAATTGTTTAACAAAATGTATTGTTCGAGTAATTAATAAAAAAAACATCATGTACTATTTATATCGCAACGCATATACAAAACATGACAACAGCTTGAACGACAAAAACGTGTATGAGTTTTCCATAATCCGGTCACGATACTATGGCAAATGTTTACAGTATTTACCTATATGTAAACATTGTAATATCTTACTCCTGTAATATCAAACTATTGTATTTTCACATGTGATGGCCCAACTCTTGCAGGTTTCTCACACCTACAAGATCATGTGATGGTTCGAATCTTGCAGACCTCACACTTGCAAGATTCGAACCAAGACATGCAAAATTGTATTGAAAATTAAGAACGCATTTTCCCTTGTTTACATAGGTAAAATATGTAAACGTGTACCATGGTATCGTTATTGTCCAGCAAGATTAACCCAGGACAACTTAATTTTCGTACGCAAAGTCCGTTAGTTGAGCGTCTAAACAAAACAATGCCGAAGTGAGGTCATTACATATGCAGATGTCCCGGGTTAATCTTGCTGGACAATACTAGACTATAGTAGAGAATGACAAAAATCCAAACACTTTATTGTAAATCTAAATATGTTGCAAACGACCAAATTGAAATTACACATTATTTTGATAGTGATAGCAAAGAACGCATTGAGGGAAAGAGAGAAAATTCTAAATATCACCTATTTCTTCTTCTAACTCAATATTTTCATTTTTGTATAGCTCACGATAAATGTCCTGGCATAGCATCACTAGCTAATAGTAAGGTATGCTCTGCTATGTCATTTATCTTGAGCTATACTTACATGTCAAAACGATTCATTGTTTACAAAATAGTCAGTGACGCATATATTTTGTATCCTGTTACTGCTACATATTTGAATTTAAGACGGACATTAATTTCCGAATTTATAATTCGTATGTTAATACATACATGTTTTAAACCTTTCCCAAACAAAACCTGGTTTTGACTGCCATATTTGATATTTCGGACCTCGCATGAATCTCATTATGGATGCATTACCTTAAAACAAATAAGTGAAGATGATATTGTGTTTAACTATTTCCCAAACAAGGCCCGATTTTGATTGCCTAAATATAAGTTTCTTTGAAAACTATTGAGGAAAAAGAAATAAAATGATAATAATTAGCATTTTATCCTTTTGCCTCAATATTTTCTATGCTCTTTTGTGCACAAATTTCAACTTTATCAATATTTGGTCTCCAGCAGCTTTCAATGTAGACCATCCCCAAATGTTGCCATTTTGGTAAAGGGTTAAGCACCGATTGGTCTGGATCCAATGTTTAAAAAGTCAAATGCTAAAAAGTTAATTTGACATATCCTTGCTTTGTTTTGAATTCATTAAAAAGAAAACGTAATATGTTATCTGATTTTATCATTACCTATTTCATTCGAAATATTTAAAAACAAAATTTATAGATATTATATAATTGTCATAAAACTCTTAACGCTTGTGTGAATAGTGTTTTAATAATGATATGTATGTTAGGTTCACGTCCTAGTTTGTTTTAATATCAAAATACACTTTATTTAATTTAAACATTGGATATTTACTATAATAGTGCATTATTATTCAGTTCATGGTGGATTTTTGTATTTAAAACGTTATGAACAGTGCCTGAATGTAGCCGCTTTTCATCAAAAACCTCGTAACTGCAGCTTGTTGTAAACTGCAATTACGAAGTTTTTGTCTTAAAGCATCGATTTAACAATTTCTAAAACGACAAAATTTTATAATATGTTGTAAATGACATAATGTTGATAAAGTTTTGATTTATGTACAACATAGCAGAAAGAAATAGACAAAAGGAGAAAAATAATGATGGTAATCAGCATTCACTCCTTTTCTTCTTTGTACATGTACTTCAAAGCTGCCTTTTATATTTTTGACCCCGAAAGCAGGTCTTGTCTTGAAAAGATTCAAATCAATAATAGAGAATGTCTTGGTAACTGATGAATATAACGTCGATATTATTGCAAAACCTCGTAACTACAGCTTGATTAAAGCTGTAGTTACGAGGTTTTGCAATTACACCGGCGATAAACAGAAGCAAGTGCTGGTGATTAGCAACTACTCCTTGGTGTCTTCTTGGTCATTGAAGTCATGGTAACTGCTTTTGTATTTACCATTAAACATTATAAATTTCATTTCTGTACGACCTTTGAGTTTTTAATATTCTGGAATTAAGAGGAAGGTTCACTAAGTTTGATTAACATTGGATATTACGGCGGTGGGTAATCAATTGACACAATAATTTCAGAAAATCGTCAATGACTGGCCAATTAGAATTCGGCTTGAGAGAATGTTTAAGAAAGCCAGGAATGTTTTGGATGTGGCAGACTTTCTAAATGCCAGCCTTGGTTGGTCGTCAAAATCAGCTGATTTTAACTGTCTACCACATCCATCTAATTGCTGACTTATTTCGTTAATCTCTGCTTCAAATCGTTTTCAAATTGGTCATAGGTTAAGATAATTATTGAAGTCATTACAATTTCTGTGCCACGTGATTCACCACCGTGATTGTGGAAGTATGAACTACCAGTAAGTAGATTTCGATATTTAAATTGATTCCAAAATGTTTAACCCTTTCCCAAACGACAAAAAATAGGATGATCTAATTTGAAAGCTGCTGCAGACGGTAAAATGGGTGAAACCACAGGTTAAATTTGTGAAAAACAAAGCTCAGAAAACTTTGAGACAAAAGGAGAAAATGCTGATTATCAGCATTTTCTTCTTCTGTCTCAATATTTTCTTACGCCGCTCCTATTAAGGACGTCAAAACAAGGTCTTGTTAGGGAATAGATTAATACAGGCTTTTACGGTTTTCCAAACGATAATTTTTTGAAATGGTCCAATTACAAAGGAGTTACGGACGACAAATTTTAAAATTGATATCAAAGTAGAAAGTGTGTATGTAAAAGCATAAAAAGCAATGAGCAATTTGATCGATTATCAGTACTTTCTTCTTTTTGTATCAATATTCTTAAATGATATTTCAATTATGGATTATCAGGCGTTGTATGAGAAGAGGGTTTGTTATTTCAAATTCAAACCATATGTTTTCGATACTCATTTTAATGTTTTTTGAGCTACAGATAAGAGGGATATTGGCTTTTCAAAGTACAATTCATGTATTCTTATTGTTATTATCAAACTGTACCGATGCGATTCAAATTGAGTGCCCACAATATTGGATTTGGATTAGAAATAGATAAGTAAGAATTCTTTATCCCCTTTATTTGTTGCCCTGAATTGTAAGTTAAAATACAGAATTTTAGATTGGTGAATTAAAAAGCTACTGCAGACGACTAAATGGACGTAAATAAAAAAAGGATTTGCGTGCAAAAAGCGTAGAAAATAATGATGAAAATGATGGCATTTTCTTCTTGTGTCTTTTCCGAATCTTTTTCTACTTACGTAGGTACATTTCCCAAGCCTTTACTTGGTAAAATGTCAACAATGTCAATGCGTAGGAAAAAGTTAACACTTCTCATGCTGTTTACGTCAATTTACTGATGTGACCAAAGCTTTGGCAGGCACTATAGACTAAGATCAGCCTGCACAGACGTGTAGTCTGATCTTAGCCTACACTGCCTGCTTTCTACTCAGTTATTGTGTCATAAAATTGAGACAAACTGATTGAAATATCTCTTAAATTGGCAATTTGTTTGAAACGAAATTTAAAGTCAGCAGGACAAGGGTTAAAAATAGTCCGTTTAGCCAAAGGATACATACCTGCTTGATCTTCCTTAATGGTGAATAGCAATAATCTTTAGATTCTGCGAATGCGGAAGATTTACAAAGAAAAAAGCCAGTAATTACACGAAAAGGACCCAATTATTTGTTATTATTTTCCTAAAAAAGAATGGCATTAATTTCATTCAATGTTATATTATACTTTTTTCAAGCAATACGTACATTAAGGCGTTCTGATGTAGGACAAACATTCGTTATTTGGTTTAATTAAGTGTGTGTGTGTGTCCGTTTTTATTTTATTTATGCATTCTTTTGAACTGGTATCTAATGTATAACATAAGTTAACTCAAATTATAGATATGTGCAGTTTCCATGTTGCATGCAAATATACGTATTTCATGTTTAAGAATAATATGGACACATATAATGTCTCATAAAAGTAATTCAATCTGTTTCTTATCTACAGATTAGGGATATTATGATTCGACCATGTGAAAAAAAAAAATTTCAATCGCATGTTAACAAAATGTACTTATATAAACAATACAATATCGGATTTCACATTATTCAAACTTTGCATGTTGTTGTTATAAACTTGCATGTGTCTCACACCTGCAAGATTCAAAATGACACAAGCAAAATTGCATTGAAAAGATGAAAGTATCTTTATTGTTGCCTGCATCCGTTAGGCTTAGGACAGTCTAAATTGTTTCGCTTTAGAAAAACAATACAATATCGGATTTCACATTATTCAAACTTTGCATGTTGTTGTTATAAACTTGCATGTGTCTCACACCTGCAAGATTCAAAATGACACAAGCAAAATTGCATTGAAAAGATGAAAGTATCTTTATTGTTGCCTGCATCCGTTAGGCTTAGGACAGTCTAAATTGTTTCGCTTTAGAAAAACGTCAAACTCCCCCCCCCCCCCTGCCGAATGTTTTCGACGTCGCCCGAATAGTTCCGACGTCGAATGAACCTCATTAGGAGTGAACTACCTTAAAAAATGAGCCATTTTGCCGTCTGAAGCAGCTTTCAATTTGAACCACCCTAAACTTTTGTCGTTTGAGGTAAAGGATAATGTGAATCTGAAACAATGTCGCGGATACAATTTCTCTACTTGTTATGTGACGTAGAAAATTAGATAGAACTAAATGAGTTTTTATCCTTAACCCTTGTAGGCTTAACCCTTTCCCAAATAGCAAAAATTTAGGGCGATATAATTCCAAAGCTCTGCAGACGACAAAAGGAATGTTGATAAAATTGGAATTTTAGTAAGATATAGCACAGAAAATATTGAGGCAAAAGGAGAAACTATTGGTTATCAGCATTTTCTTCTTTTGTCGCAATGTTTTCCAAAGCCTTTTAAAACAGGATGTCAAAGCATGGTATTGTATGGGAAAGGGTTAAAAGAACGTTTCATACCATTCTTATATTTTACCAGTCACTCATCAATTTAAATCGACAGTTTGAAGCACAGGAGGCGAAATACTTGAGAGATTTGCTAGATGCGTAGATCTATTAAAGAATCAAGTCATTAAAAAGTTATTGACGACTAAGTAAAATATTGACACAATCTATAACGAATTGTGTAGTTAGGTGGTAACTCAATTTCACATTTTCACGGCGAGGTAAAGGATGAAATCGCTTCAAATTCAAGAAATTTTCAAACAAAAATATCTTTAAGCGGAAGAAAAGCACACAAGAGAAATAATTATATCAAGACTGTAAGCAAAATCCATAAGCATTTTGTTTTCTTCGATTGCGTTGATAGGTTTCCTATTTAATGCCACAAAAACTTATTTTCCAGTTTATTTCTGTAATGGATAAAAACACAGACTAATCAATCTCATCGCAATAAAGACATAGTTTTTATTCGATTTGAAAACGCTTATAGACAGGTTGGTAATTGAGACAAAACGCGAAAATGCATTATCTTTCTCTTCTTTTGTCTCATATTTCATTATTATTTTCTACATTTTTTCACAAAAACCAGAAATGTATAATAAAACACTAGCAAATTTGTTACGCCACAATAAAGACAGAGTTGTATTTATTCGTTTTGAATCATCTGGCAAATAAATCGGTTAATTTGAAATGAAACGGGAAATAAAAACGCGGATTTCAGAGCTGTACTAATATGGTAATACATTTTCTCTTTATGGACAGTGTCACATTGCAACAAATATTGCAATATTTGTTTCTTAGCTGCATCCTTTACAAACAATATTTAAGAATTTAATATGGTATTTGCATGAGTGTACCATAGGAAATATTGAGAAATGAATGAATTAAGTACTTATTTGCAGCACTTTCTTCTATTGACTTGATGCTTTCGAAAGCTTTTATGCTGTAAGGTATTTCAAAATACGATATTGTCCTGGCAATTGGGGAAAGCACAGGGAAAACATCAAGTCGATATTGCTGTTTTATTTGATTTGAAACCTCTGACAAATAGGTCGGTTAATTTGAAATGAAACAGGAAATAAAAACGCGGATTTTACAGCGGTACTAATATCATCATAAAATGTCTCGCTATGGACGCAGTAACTTTGTAAAACATCATGTAATCGGCAACACGATGGTTAATCACGTGACTTAGAATTTCAGAAAATCGTCAATATGTTTGTCAATACTTGACCAATTTGAATTCGGTTTGAAGCAGAGAAGTTGGGATAATGTCAGAAATAGTCTGTACGTGGTAGATTTTTTGAAAAAATCAACCGATGAAACAGTTATTGAAGATAAACCAAAATTTTGGTTTATCTTCAATGACTTTTTTATCAGTTGATTTTTCAAAAATCAACCACGTCCATCTCGTAATGCGTGACCTCTGTTCACATTCTCTGCTTCAAACCGAATTCAAATCGGTCCATATTTTACAAAGTTATTGAAGATTTTCTGAAAATATTGTATCACGTGATTATGCACTGTGGCTAAAATCACGATAAAACGTCTCGTTATGGACGCAGTAACTTTGTAAAACATCATGTAATCAGTAATGTCGTTCATAGCCTTAACGGAACACTAAACGAATCGGCTAGGAAGGGCTTTAACTTTATGGAACATAACCATTGTCATTGAAATAGGGGTGTATTTTTTCGGTTCGAAACTTCAGAAAAGGGTTAATTTGAAATGAAACGCGGGTTGTCGGTTTTTTTTAAAAGATAGTAGTAATATTGGCTTAGTGTTCTGCTTACTTTTTGAGGGGGCGGAGGTGGCGCAGTGGTATCGCACTGGACTTGAAACACAGGGGTCGCTGGTTCCTTCCCCCGCTTCTCCAGTCTTTCGGATTTGACTTTAAACCGAGGTCCCGTCTGCATATGACCTTAACTGTTGATTGGGACGTAAAACTCCATTCATTCCAATTCAATCCTACTTTTTGAACCAATGAAATGCAGTATATTCTAAAATTTCGCCGCTACATTTCGCATAAACGAGTTGCGGCTAGTTTATGTGACGTCTATACATAGCCACGCCCCCGTTTCCAATAAACCGTTACTGAACAGTAAATCAGATAGAGTCTGTAGAGTAGATTCTACGCGATATAAACATTCAATGCGCTGCGCGCATTTGAATGATTATGTCGCGTAGAATCTACTATTCATACTCTATCTAATGGACGATGTGACATTGTTACCTGTCTTTCATTCGAACTTATGTCGTAACTAAACAATATGCGGTTTGGAGGACAAACGATGTAAGTTCAAAGAAGAATGCATGTGCTAAGTGAACCATGGTTGGTTTCTTACATTCGATTTGAAACCTCTGACAAAAGGTCGGTTAATTTGAAAGGAAACAGGGCCCGTATTCACCGTTTCACGTTTCTAAATTAGTTTTATAGAGTAAAATTTTATTTCAACCAATCAGAGTGACCGAGACGAAAGTAGACAAAATAGCGGCCACTGTGATTGGTTGATGTGTAATTTTACTTTAGAAAATCAAGTTAGAAACGTCGGTGAATACGGGCCCAGGCTGGTGTTCACAAACTAGCTATTTCTATTACCTTTACCTTTAAACTTTCACAACAGCCAATTGTCTCGTCCAATCAGATGACTCGTAGTGTAATTTGGATATAGAAAATCAATTTAGAATCGTTGGTGAATGCGACCACTTAACAAAAATCGTCGATTTTAAGGCGGTACTATTAGTGTAGTAAAATCTTTTTGAACGATGCTAAATTGTTGTTTGCTTTATTTCTATTCTAAACGGAACGCTATCATACGGCTAGATAAGGCGTTTTGTTCGAGGAAAATACCACTTTGCCATTAAAACAGGGATGTTTGAAACCTCTGACAAATAGGCCTGATAATTTAAAGTGAAACAGGGTATAAAAACGCCGATTTTATTCAGGGCGATACTATTGTTGTCGTAAATGTCTCTGTTTGGACGAAATTGCAATCTAACTCGTTTTTGTAACGGTAAAAAAACGAGGAAATGATTTTTTGCATCAGCTTGAAATCAAGACTTTATCGGAGCACCATTTTCCTCTCTATACATTTCTATTAGTACAACAGAGAATTTTGATAATACAAAACGTATTTCGCTCATGACTTCAACGACTGACTGTGTTAAAGAATATACTCGTTATGGAAAAAAAGCAAGCGAAAACGAAACGGCAACCTTTTCCCTTGTGGTTTGTAATATTTCAATAATTTTTCCGTTTCAGTCAGAATAGGAAGGTCAAATAAATCCAATTCAATCTTAATTACATACGCTGGGACGCTTCGTTTGCCATAAAAATAGATAACATTTTTCCTAACGAAATCAGGACTGGTGCAAGAACATCCCACAGGGAATCATTTCTATGCCAAAACTAATGGAATGTACTCGGCCTTATCAAAATAATATCTGATATAAAATGTTGTCGGTTTTATGCAATAGATCCTCTTTTGGATTGCAGAGAGAAATCTTTTTTTGCGGGACGACTGTGGCAAATATAGATTATGACACTTAGTACAAGTACATTGTATTTTTTTCCACAACTCCTAAATTGAAATTTCATTGTAAACAACACCGAAAGTGCTTGTCAATAACTTTGTCTTTTGGAGATGCAGTACTTTGATGCATCCAACAACCTTTATACTTCTAAAATGTTTTTTTCTTACCTCTCATTTCAGATTCAATTGCAGACGTCATTCCTCTTGCACCATAGATTGAAATCGCAAAAAAATGCTACGCATCTTACATTCACACGGTGTGGAAGAATCAAAGTACTAATCAGCTTGTGGAAGTGAACGGAATTTATTGTTAATTACATAGTTCTCGACAAGGAACTTTACAATGTAAGCCGAACCTGGACTCTTCCAGAAAAGAGCAAACAATGTATAGAAGTTCAAAGATTTTTTGATAAACAATTCTTAAGTCAGAGCCTTACAATGGAGACAACTATATCGCCCACGATGGTGTATAACGTGCTAGTTAATCATACAAACATAAGTGAGATACTGACAAATGGCACAAACCTAGTTGGTGGATGTAATCACAGTGTACACGACATGGCCTTCAACAAAAACGTCAGGATTCTCATCCTCTACGTCACCATCTGCCTTAACATCATCGGATCCATCCTCGTCGTGTTGTGGATTGCGTGCAATCGTAACTCGTCGCCCAACTATAACCACTTCTCCCGCGTTAACGCCTTCATATTGAATCTCACAGTCGCGGACGTGTTGGTGATATTCTTAGCGGTACTGCCGCAGCTCATGTGGGAGTATGCCGACCGACAATGGGCGGTCGGTCCCGTCATGTGCCGCCTGGTCAAGCTGCTGCAGAGCTTCTCCATCACTGCTAGTAACTATGTGTTGGTAGTAATTGCTATAGACAGACATCAAGCTATACGATCTCCACTGAAAGAGTCGATTTCGGTACGTATAAATTTTGGGGTATCAAGTGTTTTGTTCCAAATGTAAGATATCATTCATTTTACGTCAAACCATATGCGGTGTGCACTCATTGGAATCGGCTGAAGACGATGATTCCAATAAATACTACTTACACATGGTTTGAATTCAAATAACACCGTTAGAGTGTCTCCAAATCTCTTTAGTTGTTGCTATGGCAGTAGGCGTAGATGTACTCTTCCGTTTGCACTTTTATTGTTTGTCAAATTGTACACGTACTTAGTTTAGAGGTTTTCTTTGAACGTTGTGTACCCTTTATTCCGAACCATAAAAAGTTTTCGCTCATATCCTAAATGACGCATATGAGCCTTTACTTCGGGAAATGTTTTTCATAGCTTTTGGTGCTTAATAAATGACAAATCACACGTCAATAGGAATATCCATTGACCAATTAAAAGATTTATTCCCGTCACATGATCTTCAGGAATCTCCCACACAGATATCTGTATTTGTCTTAGATATACCAATAATACGTAATTCCAAAATTGGAGATTGTCTGACAAATTTTCGGAAGCTTCAATGACAAAAGCCCGAAATATTATTAAAATACTTCAAAAACGACATGTTTTAGCCTGTTTTAACTTGAAAGATGTTGCAGACTGGGGCTAAATATAGAATATGTGTACAATGTGCCACAGAAAATGTTTAGGCAGAAGAAGAGAATGCTGGTAATCAGCCTTTTCTTCTTTCAAATTTTTCCTATTAGGGATGTCAAACTCGGTTTTAAGGCATGCTTAGTATTTCATTATTACATCATTGTACGTTGAACTTGATTATCGATTCGCCAATTAGTGCTCAATAGTGTTTCGTCCTTATACTATATTGGATGCAATTTAGGCTTTATGAACAGCCTATGAGTCTGTTAGCCTAAGTACGCTAATTACGCGTTGCGCTGTGCGGGAATGACGTGACAGAACAATTGCAGAAATTCTTCAATAATTTTGTTTTTATCAGACCAAAGTGAAAATGGTTTGACGTTCAGACGGTGGAAACTCTCCAGCGATTGAGAGCTACAATTGTATTTCAAAAGAAAGCTGATAAACAAGTTATTGGCGACCAAGGAAGCAGGTTTTCAAAAGATCTACAACATTTTTTTCAGCATAATTATGCTTCAAGGTTTTTTGCATTCTTTGCATCAAATTTGATTCAAACCGAGTTCAAATTGGTCACTTTTTTTTACAGAAATATGCACCATTTTCGTTTCTTAAATTGCTGTGTCGCGTAATTCCCCCACCATGTTTGCATTCTTGGGTTAACAATGATAATCCATCTTTATATTTTGAATGCATACATGCATTATAACCAAATGTTGCTTTTGATTTTGAGAGGAATGTTACCATATCTATTCACCTCTAGAGTTTTCATTATGTTATAAGGTATTCACATTTAGAACTTGTACAGTAAATCAAGCATGAGTTACCTCACACTGTTTACCCATTACCTTGTGTTTTAAGCCTTTAAATTAAATTTTTAAGTTTGTTGAGTTAAGTAGAACTGTGGTTTACTGGCAATATAATATGTAATTATGTAGAAGTCGGAATCGAAGTTTTATGTGTTCGTTTCGATCCAAAATGGAGATTTTGCATGAATTTACATTACTTACAGGTAATAAGAAGTTGTTCATCAAATACACGATGTTTTCTTAATATAATTTTGAAAAGAAATATATCAAACATACTTATTTTCACGGCGACTGTAGCAATTCAGAAAACCCATCCTCGGAGAAAAAAGTATTTAACGCTAGTTCTTCCCCTGGGAAAATAGCTAGAAATGCTTTCTTTGAATTACAGACTAAAATCAATACGAAACGTCAAATCGAACGGTCCGATCATACAAACGCCCCGTTGACATGGACAGTATAGCTTTATTGATGATAACAAGTGATTTAAACTTCCTTCATAAAATGATGACGGAACCAATGTAATGACAACATTTGCGCGGTTGAGATTGTGCTTGATGGGATGGATAACGAATACGGACAGATTTGCCTCGCTTCAGGTAAGAAATTGTTCAATAATTTTCTTATTTCTACGTCAATTTTCAAGCGGTTTGTTGCATTTACCCTGCATTACTGAGCTCTTTCCTCAGATATATGACCTGTTTGTAGAATCCTATATAGTACTTTGTACAAAAATTGATCCCAACCGACCAGAAAAACGCAAAAACATCTATGCTTTTTTTCTAGTCGGTTGGGATCGTTTTTTTGAGAAAAGTACAAGGAGTTTCCAGATCAGTAATACATCTGAGGAAAGGGCTCGGTAAGGCGGAGTAGATGCAACAAACCACATGAAAATTGACGAAGAAATAAGTTATTGCACAAATTCTTAACCGAAGCTTGGTTAATTTGGCCGTATTTGTTACCATTTCGCTTTCTGGTCGGTTGGGACAATATTTCGGGAAAAGTACCATGAGTTATCTAATATGTCATACATCCGATGAAAGAGCTCGGTAAGGCGGGGTACATGCAACAAGCCTTTTGAAGATTGACGCACAAATAAGGAAGTTATTGCAAAATATCGAACCAGAATCGAGATTATTATGTCCGTATTCGTTATCCATCCCATGATGCACAATCTCCACCGTGATTTGGTAAGCGGTAATCCGAAGAAAATTCATTGTATTGTCCAAGGGGTAAAACAGCGTAGCATGTACAAGACCTGGGTCTTCGAGGATACAACTTTATTGTGTTATTTATTAGGATCTATGCAGTAGAACTTGTTCACGGCAACATTATTTTACATTTAAAATATATACAGTATGAATATAAAAGTTATGTTAAGTGTGTGTAACATTCGGTTTTGATTGTACAGAGTGTCACAATAAAAACGGAACCCATTTTTGAAAGTAAATTGCTCATGTATCAAGTAATATGTTTCCACCAAATTTAGATGTGCAATAGAAACGACAGTTTTCTATTAGCATTTAAACTTTGGTTGAACAATGTCTATTACTTTTTGAAATATTGGCAATCAAATGAATGCACACAAAAACCCATTTTAACACGATATCATCTCGTCAATATTACATAAAATTACAGATTGTCATCAATATGATTTTGTTTTGACCAGTATAACCTATAATTAGTAAATGAGTATGGTATTCTATTTTCTGACGAGAATCAGAATATCGTGGGACCACTATTTATATCAAATTTTGAGAAAATTTGTACGTACATGTACAACGGTAAAGAATTCAATAGATGACCGTCAGTGCGCTTTTACGAACAAACAAGGCGCGAGAATCGATTTCGTGTTAGAACGTTTTTTAGTGTCTTTATCAAATTGCATATAACTTTGGAACCAACTCATATTTTGAAGTGAAATTTAGAACACATATGCAAAAATAGTGTATCTTCAGTACTGCAAATCCAAAAATCAGATTTTGTGCTTACGTTTTAAAACATTTGACTTTGAAATAGGGTTCCGTTTTTGTTGGGACACCCTGTATATATAGCATGCTCACTAATATCATGCTTTGATTGTTGTTTTTACAGAGAAAAAAGGCGTATGTAAGTATAAATGCATGTTCTCGACATAAAGGTTATGGTTTTGCGATAAGTTTGGTGATGAAAATATCAATACGAAGTATGTACTGTATTACATGTACTATCAAATTAATAATATCCAAAGAGTACCGTATTATGCTAAAAACGCCTTAGAAACTACAGCCTGGACTTATTTCTTGATGTAGTCAACAATTTATTGGCAGTTGAAAATTCTTACAGTGTGCTTAAGTATATGTTATTCTTTTTTCTTGCAAGATAGAATATGATATTAATTTTGTTGATGCATACCATTATAATCATTTTCCCTTTTACAGGGGTTATCGCTCATATTAAACTACATCCTATTGTATGTATTTTCCATACACATCCTACATCATATGTTTAGACTCATAAATATTTTTGTTAATAAAAATGCAATCAAAAAAGAAAATTTCTTGTCTAAATATTGTATTGGTTACGTGCAAACATAATAACTATACAAACATCCGAAAAGTGAAATAAAAAGTTGTTTCTTGCTGGTATAATTATAGTCCATAATTGAGTAAAAACGATATATGATTAATTAATCTTAATCTATGTTTGCCTGATCATCAAAATTGCATCAGTTTGTTTACATTTGTTTTGTATAGATGTTCTTTGTGCTTATCTCTGTGTTGATGTTGAATCGCAGAATGTGGAAATGTTTCTCTTTGGAACTGTCGGCGTTTGAATTTGCGGTTATTATATGTATGAGTATATTATACTTTGGTTCAAAAAGTGGTAAACTTATTTGGCATGAATTGGGTATTTTAATGTGTAAAAGGAGGGGTTTCCATAAGGCCATTTTCCTGTGACCTAAATTTTCCAATGATATTTCTAGTACAAATAGATACATAAAGGGGACATGTTTTGCCGAAAAGTCTGAATCGAACGGACCTTTGGTTTGGTGTATATTGTATATTGAAAGTGGGTGGGGTAATTCTTTTCAGGCGCTACCCAAGGTTCTTATTAATCAATTTTCTATCTAACTGTAAATAATTGGCGATTTTAGCTCCACTGGCCTTTCAGGCCAGCGGGCTATTGTCATGGCGGTGTGTCCGTCGTGCGTCCGTCCGTCCGTCCGTCCGTGCGTGCGTGCGTCCGTAAACTTTTTCTTTAAAAATCTTCTTCTCAAAAACTACTGGATGGATTTCAACCAAACTTCACAGGAATGATCCTTGGGTGACCCTCTCTCAGATTCCTTCAAAGAATATGGATTGAATCAGTATAACCTGAGTTATCTGCCCTTGAATATCAAAAATAGCAGGTTTTGACTAGTTTTCTTCTAAAATCTACAAATATTGAACAATCAAGACAAAACTTTGACAGAATCATGCTGACTATAAGATCTTGCCTTGGTAAAATTTTCAGCTTGATCTAAATTTTACATCATGAGTTATGTGTCCTTGAAATTGACAAAATTGCCATTTTCAGCTGTATTTTGACTTTGTTTTCACTCTAGCAACTACAAATATTGACTTAACAAGACAAAACTTTGACAGAATAATACTGACTATAAGATCTTGCCTTAGTAAGATTTTCAGCTTGATCTGAATTTTACATCATGAGTTATGTGCCCTTGAAATTGCAAAAAAATGCCATTTTCGGCTCTATTTTGCTGGTTTTGACTTTATTTTTACTATAAAATCTATAAATATTAACCAATCAAGACAAAACTTGGACAGAATATATATAAGCATTATATGCTGCCTGGGTGTAATTTTCAGCTTGATCGGAATCTTACATCATGAGTTATATGCCCTTGAATTTGACAAAATTGCCATATTCGACTTTGTTTTCACTCTAACAACCACAAATGTTAACCAATCAAGATGATACTTGGGAAGAATCTTGTTGACAACAAGGTCTTGCTTATGTGTAATTTTCAACATTATCACACTGTTACAATCTTAGTTATGTGCCCTTGAAATTGACAAAATTGCAGTTTTTCGACACTTTTTCCACTCTTGAAGCCACAAATATTGACTAATATAGACAAAATTTGAATAGAATGATAGTGACCATAACATCTTGCATGTGTTTAATTTTTGATTTGATTTTAAATATGCATACTGAATTATTTGTCTTTGAATTTGGCAAAATCACAGTTTTCAATTTTATTATCGCTCTAACATCCCTAAAATATTAGTCAATCATTTACTTTCTTTTTTGCATTGACCACATGATTGCTGCTTTTGACTTTGTTTTTGCTGTAAGAACCATAAGTATTCAAAAATCTAGTCAAATATATTAAAAGAAATTCAGGAATGTGGAGCGACTCAAGACCTTCAGGTCTTTCTAGTTTTTAAAACATTATGCTTTGTATATGAGCCCATGTTAAGATGACATTAAATCCATAGGCTTGCTTATTATAAATATTAAAATATTTGGACTTATATGTAATTTTTCAATTTTTTGTATATTTTCATCTCCCAACTTTGGGGAAAACATGAACACGTTTTTATAAAGCGACATAATAAAATAATATTTTAGGTGAGAACTTGTCAATAAATCGTCATTGCAAAATTATGAGGGATTTTCGATAGCTAGTCGGGTAATTGAGTTACGGGCCCTTGAATGCACGAAAACCCATGACAAATTGTGTAATAAATAACAAAATACATTTTTTCTGACTTTCTTTCGTACATAAAGGCAGAAATGTTTAATTAGCTTGAATTATAGCTAGCCTCAGCAAGTAGTACTACAACTAAGCAATTGCGGTCAGTTTCGTCTGTTGTCCGTCCGTCTGTCCGTCTGCCCGTCCATAATATCAGGTTTACACTCTAGAATCCACAAATATTATCCGATCTTCACCAGACTTTGTCAAAATGTGTATGGTCATAAGCCCTTGTGTTAGATTAATTTTGGACGGAATTGCGGAAGAAAGTGCTGAGTTATGTGCCCTTGAATGTCACAAAATGCTATTTTTGACATTTTTTGCATTCAAAAATTTTCAAATATTTCCCAATCAAATGCAAAACCAAGTGAAAATGTTTGCATTTATAATATCTTGGGTGAGCGTGATTTTCATTCAGATTGAAAACATAAATTTTGAGTTATCCGCCCTACCAAACTTGGAATACTTATTCACCATCACACCCTCTACCTTACTATCAGGGCCCATGACCCTGGGACCACTCTTTTTGGAGTTATGCCCCGTTTATACTAAACAACTTAGAAAGTCGAGCGCGTTGTCTTCGGACAGCTCTTGTTTAATATATTGAAGGAAAAGGAATCTATTGTGAAACATCATTTTCCTATTTTTTAAAATCACACACAGTTTCTATCCTGTTACATGCAAAATCCTTACTAATTGTTTGAATCATTTCACACACACACAAAAAATCAATATTGACTAGTCTAGAGATACAAATAAGATGGAAAGAAATGCGCTAGTTTATTTGTTGTTTACTAAACCATATGTTGCGGGTACGATGAGACGATTAAAATGATAACAAAACATAGCGTTTAAATTTGAAATAAAAAAATCTATAATCCCTTGTTCTGATGGTCTGCAGCGTTGTCGAATGGAAATTGATAAAACACTCTAAATACTTGTATTTGGGTCGGGTGATGATTTGGAAAACATGATATGTGTCATTGCATGTCCCTGTATCGAGGAGATACCATTTTTTTATTACCGATACATTCTGATTATGTCCCATTGCAGTTGTAAATCAATTAGTAAAACTAACGGAATCAAAGCATGTATTGCATGTTCACACGAAATATACCGAGTTCTTCAAAGGACACGATCTTAATGATACTATCAGATATTATAAAACAAAATTATTCTCTTGCTAGATTGGCCATGGTTGATATGTTTTATATTTCTTTCTGTTTTATCTGTATTTGATATTTTTTTTGTATTTGACAAACGTTTAATGTTACTTGCTCTGTCCATCAAATTACACGTCGCTTTTCAACAAAAACCTCCTGACCACAACTTAATTTTAGCAGCAGACTTTAGGAGTTTTGTTTAAAGTAGCGCTTTAATCTTAAAAGAATATTTTTACGTTCCTTTCAGAGAAAGCCTTCTATTTAACATTTCAGAGTGAAGTTAGGAGATGAAAACAATGTATGTCCTTGCAATAGACCAAAAGATTTTTTACCGAATTCAACATGGGTCAGAAATATTGAGACAAGAGGGAAAAATACTGGTTATAAGCATATTCATCTTTTGTCCCAATGCCTTCTTTAACCATTTCACAATGGATGTCAAAACGATGTCTACTTTGGGAGAGTTTTTTTTAAAATCTTTCACCTCGATGAATATTTTCATGGTTCGGGAATATTATTGACTAAGAGATTCGAGTAAATAAAACTGATTGCTTTCAAAAGATAAATGACTCGCAGATGGAACGTTTCTTTCCAACGTCAAAGCTATACACACAGAGACATTAAGAAATGTAATATTACAGTGCATCTCACAGGAGACACTGAGAGGGAAGAACATACTAGAGGGAGTCAAGACAATCTTAATTCTTACATATAAATTCAAACCCTATGTTGTGGACAGTCATTTGAATCGTCTCAATGAGACTATTTAAATGGGTAACCACTACAAAGGTATGGTTTGACGAAATATTGCATTATGGAAACTCAATACCCGCTCTTATCTGTAATAAATATTACATTGCATATCACAAGAGACATTGAGAGAGGCATTTATAATAAATGAGGTTGTCAAACATATTCTGCTTTATGAATAAATAATAGCAATGGATACCATTGTAACATATAAGGAGCCAGTGCAATTAGGCGTATTGTGTTACATCATATTTGTTTGAACGCAGAAAAACAAATCGTTTTATGAACTATGCTTTTAATCCTTTCCATACTTTTCACTTAATTTTGCGTTTCAACGACAAGAATGTTGAAAAGAAAAACGATGCAGAAGAAACAGGAAAATATATTATACCAGTTTTTTTCTTTGTCTTTTCTTTTGTAATTCGACTGTCGAAGTGAGCGGTCACGGATTATCATGCTCTGAAAGATTTACCAATTTATTGGTTACTAATGGCGCAATAGTAACAATAAATATATGGATACATAGATACATAGTTAATGGATTAAAAAAGTTGATAGTGATATCAAATTTGGATTTTGATCGGAATTATTAATAAGGAATAACGTTCTTTGGTAATATCCTTTGTTATATTCTAAAAATAGTAACATTTAACGCTTTAGGCGACATACACGCAATTTACCTGAGATACAATCACCAGCGTTCACCTTAAACAAGAATGGCTACGAGAGTAACGGGACAGCGAGAAAAGAAACCAAAACAAACGACAAAAAAACTGACAGAAAAATCTACGGACGATACAGATCTAGACGAAAGCTGTCTAGATGATGGATCCAACGTCAGTAAACAATTGTCTCTCATCACTGCAGATCTTGCTCAGATAAAGGGAGAGATGCAGAAAATGATGAAGAAAAAGGATATAGAAACTCTGATAGTGAAAACTGTTAACGAAGTCCTAGATAACATGGAAAAGGGAATGAAGGAAGAAATAGAAAAACAGGTGAGCGCCAAATGTAAAGTGCTAGAAGACAAAATTGAAGCTCTTACGCATGAAAACAATGTAATAAGAGACGAGCTTAAAAGAAAAGACGAAATTCTCCAAAAAAGCATGGATGAGCTAACGCGCAAAGCTGAGGAAAGCACGATTCGAGCAAACGAAGGTATAAGAATGGCGAACTACAACGAGCAGTATTCGCGAAAGAACAATATAAAAATCATGAATATACCAACCAGTGAAAATGAGGATGAGAGTGATCTGAAGGGGAAAGTATGCGATGTACTGAAAGACCAGGGTGTGGATTTGTTACACAATGAAATCCTTGCGATTCACAGACTTCCATCGAAAAAACCAGGATACAAACCGATACTCATGAAAACTATAAATAACAATGCAAAGTCCAAGGTGATGAGAGTGAGAAAAAATATGAAAAGTGCGGGACATAGGATTGCAGATGATGTAACTAGACTAAACTCTGGCCTAATAAATCGCCTCACATTAAATAGTGAAATACAGAGTGCGTGGTTTTTTAACGGATCGGTGTATGGCCTTACTCAAGACAATTACCGGGTAAAATTTGACATTTATGACAATATTAGCAAAACTATTGCAGATTTTAGAGCTGCTAGGTTAGGTCAAGCAGAATAGATGAACGTCGACAAGAAAGAGGTGAAGTGCCACTGTGTGGCATTTTCTTCTTTCCCTTCAATAGTTCGTCCAGAACTGAGTGCAATTATGGAATCAAACAAAAAGCTTAAAGTCTTGAAGGAGGGGAAAATAAGCTACGATTCCGTATTTTCTCTCCCCTTCTTTCAGAATTTACTTTTTCTAACGTAACGTACAAAGTCGTACTCACTCACTTTCATGTATATATTTAGACATTTTTCCGTTCGCTTTTACATTCTGAATCGCCATTGTTTTGAACAATATTTTAAATTTCATAACAGTCCTCATTTTAGGATTAAAATGAGGAAAAACGGTGCTATGCAGTTTTTCACTTTTTCCCTAAACGTTCGTTTATATAATGAAACGCCATTGCATTGAGCAATATTTCATGAAGAATCCTTGAATTTGAATACCGTAGCAGAAAAATTAAGAAGCATTGACGGAGAAGGAGTAAACGCTGCTTTGCAGTGTTTTCTCCTTTTCCCTTAATGTTTGTCTATATACTAAATCGCCATTGACTTAAATTAAATGTTAAATTTCATTAACAACCCTTGAATTTGAATTTCATAGCAGAAAAATTAAGAAACATTGACGGGGAAGGAGTAAGCGCTGCTTTGCAGTGTTTTCTCCTTTTCCCTTAATGTTTGTTTATATACTGAATCGCCATTGATTTGGATGAAATATTAAATTTCATGAACAACCCTTGAATTTGAATATCATAGCAGAAAAATTAAGAAACATTGACGGAGAAGGAGTAAACGCTGCTTTGCAGTGTTTTCTCCTTTTCCCTTAATGTTTGTTTTATGTACTGAATCTCCAATTAAATATTAAATTTCATGAACAACCCTTGAATTTGAATATCATAGCAGAAAGATTAAGAAACATTGACGGGAGGGGAGTGAGCACTGCTTTGCAGTGTTCTCTCCTTTTCTCACAGTGTTTGTTTTTATACTGAATCACCATTGGTATATTTCATGAACAATCTTTGAATTTGAAAAGTGTACCAGAAAAATTTCCAGACTATGACGGAGAGGGAGAAGACGCTGCTTTGCAGTTTCTTCTCCTTTTCCCTCAGTGTTTGTTCATAATTATGCTGAATCGGCAATGTTTTGAACAATTTGTTATACTTCATTCATGAACAATCAATGATTTTGAAGATTGGAGCAGAAACATTTAGAAGCATTGATTGAGAGGCAGTGATGGCTGTTGTACAGTTTTTCTCCTTTTCCCAAATGCTTGATTATATACTGAATCGCCAATGTTTTGAACAAAATGTATTATTTCACAAACAATAATTGATTTTAAATATCATAGCAGAAAAATTAGGAAACATTGACGGAGAGGGGGAGAACGCTGCTTCGCAATTTTTCTGCCTTTCCCTCAATGTTTGTTTATATACTGAATCGCCCTTGTTTTAAACAACATGTTATATTTCATGAACAATCATTGATTTTGAAGATTGCAGCGGAGAAATTAAGAAGCATTGACAGAGAGGGAGAGAACGCTGCTGTGCAGTTTTTCTACTTTTCCATCAATGTTTGTTTATATACTGAATTGCCATTGTTTTAAACAATATGTTATATTTCATGAACAATCATTGATTTTGAAGATTGCATCAGAAAAATTGGGAAACATTGACGGAGAGGGAGAGAACGCTGCTGTGCAGTTTTTCTGCCTTTCCCTCAATGTTTGTTTATATACTGAATCGCCATTGTTTTAAACAATATGTTATATTTCATGAACAATCATTGATTTTGAAGATTGCATCAGAAAAAGTAGGGAACATTGACGGAGAGGGAGAGAACGCTGCTGTGCAGTTTTTCTGCCTTTCCCTCAATGTTTGTCTATATAATAAATCGCCATTGTTTTAAACAAGATGTTATATTTCATGAACAATCATTGATTTTGAAGATTGCATCAGAAAAAGTAGGAAACATTGACGGAGAGGGAGAGAACGCTGCTGTGCAGTTTTTCTGCCTTTCCCTCAATGTTTGTTTATATACTGAATTGCCATTGCTTTGAACAATATGTCATATTTCATGAACAATCATTGATTTTGAAGATTGCAGCAGAAAAATTAAGAAACATTGACGGAGAGGGAGAGAACGCTGCTGCGCAGTTTTTCTCCTTTCCCTCAATGTTTGTTTATATACTGAATCGCCATTGTTTTAAACAACATGTTATATTTCTCAAACATTCATTGATTTTAAATATCATAGCAGAAAAATTAAGAAACATTGACAGAAAGGGAGAGAACGCTGCTGTGCAGTTTTTCTCCTTTTCCATCAATGTTTGTTCTATATAATAAATCGCCATTGTTTTGAAAAACATGTTATATTTCATAAACAATCATTGATTTTGAAGATTGCAGCAGAAAAATTAAGAAACATTGACGGAGGGGGAGAGAACGCTGCTGCTCAGTTTTTTTTCTTTTCCCTCAATGTTTGTTTTTATACTGAATCAGCATTGTTTTCAACAATATGTTATAGTTCTCAAACATTCCTTGATTTTAAATATCATAGCAGAAAAATTAAGAAACATTGACGGAGGGGAGAGAAGGCTGCTGCGCAGTTTTTCTCCTTTTCCCTCAATGTTTGTTGATATACTGAATCGCCATTGTTTTGAACAATATTTTATATTTCATGAACAATCCTTGATTTTGAATATCATAGGAGAAAAATTAAGAAGCATTGACGGAGAGGGAGAGAACGCTGCTGCGCAGTTTTTCTCCCTTTCCCTCAATGTTTGTATTTACATCCTGAATCGCCATCTCACATCCCTTTCTCTCAATGTCTATCTACATGTATATACTAATTCGTCTTTGCTTTAAAAATGTTAAGTTTCAAGAGCAACCCTTAAATTTGAAAACCATATCAAAAATAGCTCTTCAAAGTATTGACGAGGGAGAGATGATGCTGATAATTTAGTATTATCTCTTCCTCCCTCAATATTTGTTAATATGCTGAATTACTATTGTTTTGAACTGAATGCCTAGTGTCATGTGCAAGCCTTTTTGAATCCTATAGAGAAGAGAATTCTACTGTCCGATTTTACCCTTTCCTTTGGTGTTTTTGTTTATTTCCAGTATTAATCCTCGAGCAATATGTTTATTTTAGCTAATAATCTTTGCATTTAAAGGTCATAGCAAAACGAACGTCTGAAGACATAGACGGAAGCTGAGAAAATGCTGTTTTCCCAGTCTTTTCTCCTTTTCCCTCAGTATTTTTTCGCATATAGGGTCGTATACAAATGCACATGTACATTTCGTCGTTTCATTGTTTGAATGATAACAACTCAATCATGCTTTTATGAAAAGTCTGTTCACCCCCCATTGATCAGGGGGCGTGACAGATCTAATTTGTGTTTATACAGATCGACCACTGCTCACTCATTATTATGCTAAAACGTGATTACGCTACGCCCCATTGTCCGAGTGGGCGTGTCCGATCTGATTATGCTGAAATGGATCGATCATCGCTCACCATAAATCTTATTGTGAAAATAAAACAGAGTTTACTTAACCCTTTATCAAATGACATACTTTTGAATTGGCCCAGCTTTAAAACAAACGCAGACAACAAAATGTATTTTGATAATAACCAGAATATTGTTTGCAATATTGCAAAATGAATATAGAGACAGAGGAAGTGAATATTGGTCGGTCGCATTACCCCCTTTTGTCGCAATGCCTTCCCTAATAATAGCCACAACTATATTAAGGACATCAAACCATTTCTTGTTAAAAAAAGGGTTAAGATAAGCCTGTACATGAATTTGAACAATCTCTAACATAATTATGATGAATTTTACGTTTGTTTTTGTCATAACTTGATATGTAACTTTCTACTATCACGTCTTTTTGATAAAGGGTAAATCTGACCAATCAATCATACTGACACACGTACTATGGTTAGAAAATAGAACGCCTTTTAATGTATGCAAATATAAAGTGTTCAATTATTACACATGTTGAACTAAATCAAGCAATATCCATTTTTTTTTAAAAAGTAACCAAACACAACTTTTCTTTTTTCACTATGTTTATAGATTTAGTTTTGTTACCTCGTTTTGTTCTCAATAGTTTGTTTATGTTAGATGACCTTAATATTTTAAAATCTACTTCATCATTGATTAAAAAGAATTGCCATGAGAGAAGGTTGCTAATATTTAATATTATGTGTAGCTTTGTGCCATCCTGTTTACTAATTAGCCTACTAGAGATTTATAGTATTGACTTCCATTACAATGACAGATAGTTTAGAAATATTATCTTACAATTGCCGTGGTTTAAACAAAAATAAGAAAAGATTTGATTTATTTACATTATTTAAAGAAAAAAACGCTGATATTATTTGTCTGCAAGAGACGCATTTTACCGGGGATGTTGAAAAAACAGTTTATTCAGAATGGGGTGGAGATTGTTTTTTTAGTAATGGAAATCACAACTCAAAAGGTGTTTGTATCTTAATCAAAAGAAATTCTGGTATAAAAGTTTTAAATACTAAAAAAGATGATAAAGGACAATTTCTAGCTCTAGAAATATCGTTTTCAGACCATAAATTCCTTTTGATAAATATATATGCACCAAATAAGGACGATCCAAATTTTTTTCAATATATATTTCAAACTATTGACTCAATGAATAGTGATGATAAGTTTATTATATGTGGTGATTTCAATCTTGTTTTAGATCCATCGCTTGATTATAACAATTACAAAAACATTAATAACAACATTAAGGCTAGAAAACATTTGTTATCAGAAATAAACAATAGAGATCTTATAGACCCCTTTAGAAATATTCATGGAGACAGCCAAAAATTTACATGGAAAAGATTCACTCCTTTTCAACAAGGAAGATTAGACTTTTTCCTAACATCTAATGACATTTTTGAATTCGTAAAAAACTGTGACATTGATATTAGTTACAAATCTGATCATTCTATTATTTTCTTAGCACTAAAATTCTCAGAAACCAATTACGGAAAAGGTTACTGGAAATTCAATAATTCGCACTTACACGATATAAACTTCCTTAATTGTATTAACGAGAAAATCGATGAAATTGTATTACAATATTGTTTACCAGTTTACAATCCTGAAACAGTTTTAAATATGGATAAATCAGAAATTCAATTTGTTATTAATGATCAATTATTTTTAGAAACCTTGTTAATGGAAATACGTGGTAAAACAATTTCATATTCGTCTTATAAAAAACGAGAAATGGTGCAACGAGAAAACCAATTAATGTCCCAAATCATTGAAGTAGAACAAAATTTGAATGACACAAATAAAGAACAACTATTAACCTTGCAATCCGAACTAAATGAGATCAGACAATTAAGATTAAAAGGCGCTTTTATACGATCAAAATCGAACTGGATTGATGAAGGTGAAAAAGTTACGAATTATTTTTGCAATCTCGAAAAAAGATATCAACAACACAAAACCATACCCTTTATTGAAAAAGAAAACGGTTCTCGAATATACTCTCAAACTGAAATTTTGAAAGAAACTAAAACATTTTACGAAAACTTATACAATGAACGTCCACATAAAACAGATATTAACCTAGAAAGAGAATTCCGAAATGTTGAATATAATAAATTAAATCACCAACAAGCAGAATCTTTAGAAGGCTTACTTACTTACAATGAAGTATCGAAAGCTTTAAAACAAATGAAAAATGATAAAAGCCCAGGATGCGATGGTTTCACATCAAATTTTTATAAAGTATTCTGGAAAAAAATAGGTCATTTTGTTGTAAGATCGTTAAATTATGCATACATGGCTGGTTGTTTTTCTCGAAACATAAAACTTGGCACTATCACTTGTATTCCAAAGGAAAATAAAGAAAAACAATATTTAAAAAATTGGAGACCAATAACACTATTAAACGTCATATATAAGATAGCTTCTGGTTCAATCGCTAATAGATTAAAATCAACATTAGATCATCTCATTTCCCCCGACCAAACAGGTTTCGTACAAGGTCGATATATAGGCGAAAATACCAGATTAATATATGATATTATGAAACTTTGTGAAGAAAAGAAAATACCCGGACTTTTAATGCTTATTGATTTTGAAAAAGCCTTCGACTCCTTATCATTTGAATTTATTAAGAAAACTTTCTCCTTTTTTCAATTTGGCGACTCTATTCAAAAGTGGATCGAACTTTTTCTGTACAACACCGAAGTGTCAGTACAGCTAAACGGGTTTATTTCCGAGAATTTCCACGTAAAAAGAGGATGCAGACAAGGCGATCCGATCTCATCCTATATTTTCATCCTATGTTCGCAAGTCTTAAACTTAATGATAAAATCAAACAAAGACATTTCTGGTATAAATGTTAATGGCAAAGAATTTCTTCTTTCACAATTTGCAGATGACACATCCCTCCTTCTAGACGGGAAAGATAAAGCGCTACATTCAGTTCTAGACATACTCAACCATTTTTCTGAATTATCAGGTTTAAACGTCAACTTTGACAAAACAAAAGTTATATGGATAGGATCTTTGAAATACAGCACCCGATCCATTAAAACGAGATGGAAATTATCGTGGGGTGAAACACAATTTAAACTTTTAGGTATACTATTTGATGTTGATCTGAAAAAGATGATAAATTTGAATTTTTATCCAAAGTTAAAAAGCATAAAAAACTGTATAACATTTTGGAAAAGGCGGAAATTAACACCAATAGGGCGTATAACTGTCATAAAGTCTCTTCTTTTACCCATGATGAACCACCTTTTTATCAGCTTACCAACACCAACATCAGACTTTTTAAAAGAGATGAATGATTTATTTATAGACTTTGTTTGGGACGGACGGCCGAAAATTAAAACTTCGATATTAATTAAAGATTATGAAGACGGTGGGTTAAGATTTCCTGATATTAATTGCTTTATCAAAACTATGAAAATAAAGTGGTTAAAGAATATGGTTGTTCACCCAGATAGTTTATGCTACCAATTGGCTAATACTTTATTTGATATAGATAAACTTTTTAATACTGGAAAGTATTTCGGTGATCACATTATTAAGACCATAAATAATACCTTTTGGGCTGATGTTATAAGAGCTTATATTTCATACACCGAAAAGTTTGTCCTAGAAAATTGGACTCAAGTTCTACATTTCCCGCTTTTTAACAACGACAAAATTACAATAGATTCAAAGTTTGTCTATAACGATTGTCTCTATCAAAACGGTGTAAGATTCGTTAAAGATATTCTGACTGAAAATGGCAGTTTTAAGAATTATCAAGATATAAAAGATCACGTAAAAGGTAGATTGCTTTTTCTAGAGTTTTACAGCATTCGAAATGCAGTTAAAGCTTTCGTAAGAGAACAAAACTTTGAAGTTGATAACTCGAAGCTATTTACAGCACATAACCCATGTGCATCTTGTTTTATCTTTCCATTGATCACAAAAAACAATATGAACAAAAACATCTATTCAACGTTAATAATAAACGATGAAAAACCAACAAGTCAAACTAAGTGGCTTTCAATTTACAATCATTTTAACACAGACTGGAAAACTATTTATTCCAAAATTTTCAAATTAACTAATGATACTTACACGCAATGGTTTCAAACAAGGATATCTCACCGAATACTCCCAACGAACTCTCTTTTAAAAAAATGGCCATCACTGATGATGACCTATGTACCTTTTGTCAGTCAAATGAAGAGACTCTTTTACACCTTTTTTATGACTGTGTTAAGGTAAAGCCGATAATCCATCTGCTAAACCTAAGTATCAACGATTTTTATACCAATTTTCATCTAAACAGTATAGATGTGATGTTAGGGTGCAATAATAAATCAAATATTGATATATTATGTTTAGAATACAAAAAGTATATCTATATGCGTAAATTAAAAAAGACTAACCCATCTGTTAACGGATTTTTAAACTTCTTAAAGCTAACGATCGAAATAATCGATAAAACAAAAAATAAAGAACGGCTTAAAATAAACTGGGCAATTGTTAGGAGGATGGCACAGAGAACTTAACAAAACATACATGAAAGCTTAAGAAATAAGATCATCTAACATTCTTTATTCCAATCTTTAATTAGCATATATCTTTGTTTATCCTTAATCATTAATTATGTAAAGCTACACATGCTTGAGGTAACTATAAAATTATACATCAATGTACTACTAGATAGCATAATCCGAATGTTTTAATCCATTGCTAGAAGACATAATTATTGAGGAAATCTTCAATATAACAGTTAAAAAACGCTAGAACAGAAATGTTTTAAAGACCCATTTCAGAAAATAGATCTATTTCTTCTATCGTCTTTTCCTACTGCACTCTTTCCTCATAGATTTGAAGAATAGATAATTATTTTTTTTTGATTCGCTAGCAATGTATTAAAACAATACCATGTATGCTATTTAAGAAATTCCATTAATTTGTTATATATTGTTATATGACATGCATTATTTATTGTACAAATTGGATAAATAAAGATTTAAAAAAAAAAAAAAAAAAAAAAAAAAAAAAAAAAAAAAAAATGCAAAATCCTTAATAATTGTTTGAATCATTTCACACACAAAAAGCATTCAATTTCGACGAGTCTAGAGAAACAAATACGATGGAAAGAAATGTGCTAGTTTATTTGTTGTTTACTAAGCCATATGTTGCGGGTACGATGAGACGATTCAAATAATAACACAACATCGCGTTTAAATTTGAAATAAAAAAATCTATAATTCCTCGTTCTGATGGTCTGCAGCGCTGTCGAATGGAAATTGATAAAAACACACTAAATACTTGTATTTGGGTCGGGTGAGGATTTGGAAAACATGGTATATGCGTCATTGCATGTCACTATATCGAGGAGATACCATTTTTTATTACCGATACATTCTGATTATGTCCCATTGCAGTTGTAAATCAATTAGTAAAAATAACGGAATCAAAGCATGTATTGCATGTTCACACGAAATATACCGAGTTCTTCAAAGGACACGATCTTAATGATACTATCAGATATTATAAAACAAAATTAATCTCTTGCTAGATTGGCAATGTTTGATATATGTTATATTTCTTTCTGTTTTATCTGTATTTGATATTTTATTTTTGTATTTGACAAATGTTTAATGTTACTTGCTCTGTCCATCAAATTACACGTCGTTTTTCAACAAAAACCTCGTAACTGCAACTTAATTTTAGATGCAGACTTTATGAGTTTTTTTCAAAGTAGCGATTTAATCTTAAGATAATATTTTACGTTCCTTTCAGAGAAAGCCTTCTATTTTAACATTTCAGAGTGAAGTTAGGAAATGAAAACTGTGTATGACCTTGAAATAGACCAAAATATCCTTTACCGAATTCAATATAGGTCAGACAATATTGAGACAAAAAGAAAAAAATGCTGGTTATAAGCATATTCTTTTTTTCCGAAATGCTTTCCTAAACCATGTCACTATTAATGTCAAAACGATGTCTAGTTTGAGAGAGGTCTTTTTTACCTCAATGAATATTTTCATGGTTCAGGAAGAGGAGTGAATAAGTATTTCATGTAAATAAAACTGGTTGTTTTAAAACTGGTAAGTAACTTGCAGATAGGAAGTTCCTTTCCAACTTCAAAGCTACATACAGAGCTACAGTCGACACTCGTTATGTCGAAATCGGATAAGTCGAATTTCCGCTTAAGTCGATGTGAATGTTTGGTCCCGTCCTCTTCAACGGATTTTAAAAACAAACAAAATTATTAAGAAATAAATACAGCCATTGAAATTTAGTAGAAAAAGGATAGAAATTGCTCGTTTCGAGCAATTTCTTTCCTTTTCCTACTATATTTCAATTATGAACGCACTTGATTAGCAACAAATAGGCCGAATGATGTTCAAACAAAAACCGGTCAAAATCGTATTACTCGGACTCCGGATATGTCTAAGTATTTTGACGACCCCTCTGACTTCGACACAACGAGTGTCGACTTTATAAAGAAGCGTAATATTACGATGCTTATCACAGGAGACATTGAAAATAAAAAAGAGCAACAGATTAGAGGGAATTAGTGCATTCTCACTTCTTACATATAAATCCAAAACCTTTGTTGTGGAAAGTCATTTGAATCGTCTCAATGAGACTATTCAACTGGGTAACCACTAAAATGTATGGTTTCATGAAATATTACATTTTGCAAACTCAATACCCCCTCTTATCTGTAATAAATATTACATTGCATTTCGCAAGGGACATTGAGAGGGACATTTATAATAAATGAGATTGTCAAACATATTCTGCTTTATGAATAAATAATAGCAATGGATACCATTGTAACATATAAGGAGCCAGTGCAATTAGGCGTATTGTGTTACATCATATTTGTTTGAACGCAGAAAAACAAATCGTTTTATGAACTATGCTTTTAATCCTTTCCATACTTTTCACTTATTTTTGCGTTTCAACGACAAGAATGTTGAAAAGAAAAACGATGCAGAAGAAACAGGAAAATATATTATACCAGTTTTTTTCTTTGTCTTTTCTTTTTTTCCCTTTTTAGGTATTCGGCATTTGTAACAGTTATTTTCGTTTTCAACATTCATTGAATGGTGCCAATAAAATACATTTGTCAAGAATCTGGAAGAATTTTAACATTTTTTTCCCTGAACAGGGAATAATGCGAAAAAAAATCTTCAAATTAAATTTATATATTCACAGGATAACAATAAGATTTTCCCTGAATAGTAAGTAATTCAAAAGAAATGAGAGTATTTTTAAGTTTAATTCGCATATATCCGCACGGTATTTGTTCATCAATATTTATGAAAAAGTATAGAATTGTGCAAGCTGACAATGGGTCTTAAAAAGGAGATCCACCACAAGAACATCCGACATTAATGACATCACTAAACACGCCTCCTTATCTTAGTAGACTGTGTAGTATTATATAGATAGGGCATATGATATGGTTACGGAAATGGTTATGAGGAGTGGGCGAGTCTGGTGAAAAATGCATTTTTCCTTTAGTATGGCACCTTTTCTGACTATCGCATCTATAGTCAAAGCTAGGCCTATTGCACAGCGCCTGATATTTACAAACGCGTAATAGCATTAAAATGTTTAGATATTTCTTTTTGGTTATTTTTTTTCAATGAAGATGGTTGGCAAACCGGTATTTAACCATCTAGATAACGCTAATCAACATTTATACAATCGAGCCAAGCTAAACACAGAAGTAAGAGCATGTTGTTTTTGGGACACATTTTTTATTACCGAAGATATATTATCTGATAAGAAAGTCACATCCATTTTTGAAAGACAAATCTTTACTGTCATCTATGTTGATGAGAATATTGTCGTCTGCTATGAATTTATTTGCTGCAATATCACAAAATCAACCCAAATTGATATTTCTACAAAGAACTAAATTAACTACAGTAATTGCAGGGGCCTTACATACACTCATTCTCAACCCTTCTCAAAGAACACATTTTAACGTTTGCAACAGAGAATTGTTGGAAAAGCATAGAAAAAAACAACAGCAACAACAACAAAACAACAGCAACAAAAAACGTCTCTGTGACACTCTTGAATATCTAAAATGTTGTTGTTTTAGAAAGTTTAATGAGATCCTAATGTTACAGTGGTAATGTTCGAAAGCAATTCGACTGGATCATTTTTTTTAAATCCTGAAGATATTTACTGTATTTAGAACAATCAAATAATTTTTAGTTGCCTTGAGGAGACAAATGAATACTTCGTCGTCGTAAAACATCAGAGATCTATATAAACTTAAATGTAAGCCCCGGACCGGATGATTTATTCCATTGGTCAGCCAAATTTCGATTGTCAGTTGTGATTAGTCAATTCAAAGTATACTCTGTTTCTATTTATAGGTTTGGAAGATGGCCGCCGCCGGTTGGCTGATGGCGGTGTTGGTGAATTCTCCAATCGTCGGATTATTTCACACGAACGAGGTGGACGGCCAAATAAAGTGTGAAAACGTGTTTCGTGGGAAACCAAGATGGCACAGACAAATATGGCTGACATACATCACGTGCATGGTCTTCGTACTTCCCCTGATTCTCCTTGCAATATGTTACATTCGCATCGTGCTTAAGATATCACACAAAGCTACACAGAGCAGTGTAAAAAGAAAGGACAGTTTTCAGCCTGGTAAGATTCATCTACAGAGCACTCACTCGAACTCGCTACCTAGAGCGAAAATGAAGACTCTGAAAATGACTTTTGTTATCATACTCGCGTTCATCATATGTAGCTTTCCATACTGCATAGTTGAGATGATCATGTCTTACGGAGACCATTGTATGATATCAAGAGACTTGGCCGCCCTACTAGGCGGAATGGCAGCCTTCAATTCAGCGGCCAATCCGTATATTTTTCTTCTATTCAATGTTAAATTTGGCCTAGTAAAGGACCGGAGTTCTAGTCTTCAGGGAACGAACAGAGGTTACGTCGCCTATCCGTCAACAAATTCTCAAGTGATGACGTCAAAGTATTCCGTGCACAACAATCAGAGTTTCCCTTTGTTACGTCAGGACACGCGTGAAAGTAACGTAGAAATGAGGATTATGAATTCATAAATGACGTTGTATGATATCATCGGTTAGCTCGGCTATTTCACGCACATTGACACATGCCGTACCGAACAAGTCAAAAGACTATTCCTAGCGTGCATGTATAAATGAGCGAGGATCTGAGAAAACGTCCCTTAAGGCTTTTGAGCCCAACATAGATCCAGATCAGCCTGTGCATACGCACAGTCTGATCAGGATCCATGTTGTTCTCCAATAGCTTCCTCATGACCTGTAGTAACTTACAGACAGAAGCATGGGTGCATATTGGACTGCATTTGACAACAGGTTGATCTTGAAACTGAATTTTTAAAAATGCTATAATGGACGTTTTTCCAGATCCTGGCTCAAATGTACGCGTATGCCTGTACGCTAGAAATAGACATTTGACACAGTTGATACGCCATATTGACTTTCTATAGTTGGTAGGCGCCAAAACATCACATCCTTCGAACGGAATATACATTCTAAACGTGTAGTATTATTTCATTATGAATATACAAAAATGATTTTCGTTAGATTTATGGAGGTAAACATACGTGTATATGAAAAAAAGATAGAAATAAATGAAAATGAGACAGAAATATATGACCATAAGACAGAAAAAGAAATAACATTCTTATGGATTTAAGGTTTACAGACCCGAAAAAATCACCACTTTCTAGCCATACGAAATGTACTAAATTGCACACACTTGTCAATACACTTCATATGAGTTGATTCACCGTGCCGGATTTCAAGATTATGCTTCAAGAAGACAATAATTAACAAATATTATACTCAGTTACAAAAGAAAGTGTGCACTTTTAAATTTTACCTTTACCTTAATTTTCACAATTTTAATGGCAATTTAGGGAGTAAAAGTGAAATCATACTTCAAATTAGACCTTAAAGAAAATTGGCATCAAAACAGATGTCGATAGAATTGCTCATATTGCATACACAGAGTCAGATCATTATGGTGTTGATGGTGTTGAGATTTGCACTCCTTACAGCTTTTCCTGTGGATAGATTTACAAGCTTATATGCCGTTGTAGGGTTTGGCCAGGCCTTCCGAGCCATTTCCACGTTAAAGATTTAACTTTCTTGAAGACGTTACGTGTACGTCAACGTTAATAGTCGCTACGTTAGTAGTCTAGTGAATCGCCGTCGAACGGTGCAATAACGTTCTAAAGCGAATTTGTTTGCCTTTAAGATGCCATACAAATGTACAATTGCTATAAGAACATAAATATCGTACACATTTAAATTTTCGGAAGGTTTTTGTTTTCCCCAGGCTCGGTCTTGGTCACTAACGTTAATTGTAATTCGTTTCACTCTAATGCACTATGTATAAATGTAATGAACATATGATTTTATGCTACGTTATACCAAAAGGAGTGAAGCGAGCGTAATTTCTGATCGATAACTCATCCAGCACGTGAGGCATACGTAAAACACTACAAATGCAAAATCGCAACCAAGCCGAAAATTCGTGCGTGCTATGTGATTTCTTCATCAATATATCGTTTGTCAGTAGTCTTGAGATGTGTCGTACAAAATTTCCCTGCGGTAGACGGTATACTTTTTGAGATAATCAAAATTTAAAAGTGCACACTTTCTTTTGGAACTGAGTATATTTTACTCTATAATCATATACAAGGAAGGTAATTTTGAACATTTTTGTCAAATATTTCCATAAATATGCATCAATTCAAAATTCTAAACCGTGCAAAATGCTTATATTTGTATTTGGAATGGGAATGTAACACATTTTAGGAATTATTTGCACTTTTCAAATTTCGCATCTGGCTCTGGTGCTTTTGAGGGTTTGGATACCTTAATTTATGCCTTCATAAATCTAGTGAAATTGAATTCATTTCATCAATATTTATGTAAATACTGTCATTTGCATGACCTAGACATGAAAAAAGAAGTACAAGTGTATAGCGTTGGTGATTCGTGATAGGATAATTCCAGTTTGTAATGTTTAAATACAGGTATTGCAGCAAGCCAGAGCTAAAAGTTCAAATCAATAATTTCAAAACACAGACAAGTGGTTGGTATTCCTTTGCGATTCCTGAAACTAGTTTGTATTTCTAAATAGGCCTAAAACTACAAGGAATCTGATTGGACGGGAACTATGTCGTGTCCAACCGGATTGCTTGTTATAGTCTGTCACGGTATTATGTCACATATCTACAAAGTTTACGTATGTAAAAACGCATCGTCGACTCTAAACTACTGTAATTCTGCATGCAATGATTCGAGAGATTCAAACCAACACATGCAAAATTGTACTGAAAATTGAGAATGCATTTTCCCTTGTTTACAAAGGGTAAGCAAGTAAACATCTGTCATAATATTGTGACTATAAGTTGGCGCAAGATCGTATGGCACATGTTTACGTTTTGTTCAAATGTAAACAAAACACTGTTCGATAAAACGCTGAATACTCTGAACAGTGAACAGGCCGCTCTATCACTGTACCTAAATTTTCAACATGTATACGTCACTACTTATTAAGAATTTATTCATCTTTTCTACAACACTGTTTTGTTTACATTTAGGCAAAATGTAAACATGTGTCATACGATCTTGCGCCAACTATTTATAGGCAATAGAAATTAGACCGATAGGGGACTACAAATGAACCATCTAATGTTTAACACCCCCACCATGCATTCGACGTCGTTAGAAATGACGAGACTCATGGCAATTCTTAACAAAAAATAGATATAACTGAAAATATAAAACTATGAATGTATGATTCTTGGTATAGCCACTTCCTTTACGTTTGTACAGTCAGTATGGGCTAACCTACTCCATTGTATACATCGCTGTTTTCAAAATATATTACATTTAGGTCTCGATAAATGACCTGGCAGAGCATCTCTAGCTCTTTAAGGTCATTAATCGGAAACTAAACATGTACATGTTTATGAAGACTAACGATGTTGATCAGTATTGTAAATATGACATTCGAAACAGTTCGTCATGTCTGTAGAATCATGCCTTGGATGTGGGTTTGAAGCCTATTTTAAGATTTGAAACAACGCGACGTAAACAAACATTCGAGCAGAGGAGGCGAGATATAAGTCTACTGAATAAAATGGAACTCAAAGTAAGAAATGTTTCTCTTTGCTGGATACAACACAGAGATGCAATAGTACCCGTCAAAATTACGTCAAAGGTTTTGTCCAGCGACATAGATCAGAGGCATGATTCGATAGTAATGACCAATTTGTTCCGAATAGTGAGAACGAATATGAAAATGTTTTGCTTGAGTAGATTGTATGAAGTCAGTAGTTGTTCAGTGACAAATATTCCCATATGCACACAACATACTCATGCAACATTGTTGTCATGCTTTTTGCAAATAGCGGCCCTTATCAAACTAATATCGATTGCTCAAAAGCTATATAACTCTGTAATAAATCGTCGCTTTTCAACAAAAGCACCCGTAACTGCAGGATATTTTAAGCTGCAGTTACGGGAATTTTGTTGAAAAGCAGCGAAATGCAGACTATTCAGTACAAAGGAGTTACAGACGTCTATAAATGAGCCGGGATCTGGAAAAACGTCCTTTATAGCATTTTTTGAAAAATGAGTTTCAAGATCATCCTGTTCTCAAATGCAGTCTTATATGCATCCATTCTGCCCTCTTTAAGTCATTACACGTCACAAAGAAGCTATTAGAGAACAACATGGATCCTGATCAGACTGTGCGTATGCACAGGCTGATCTGGGTCTATGTTGGGCTCAAAAGCTTTAACGGACGTTTTTCCAGATCCTGGCTCAAAGATATCAGAAATATGAGTTCCTTTCATACAATGTAAAAACGTGGGAAACGGAAAAAATGCCCCCAAGGCCAATCCAAGTTTTAAGAAATCAGATATAGATCTGCAAAAGGGTTAACAAATATTGATCAATCACTGAAGTCTTCATTTTTATCGACGGTAAAGAGAACAGGGGATGAAGCGACAAAGGTCTTGGGCATTTGCCAAACTGTGTATCAAGTGCTCTTTGTACATCTTCGTAAGCCAATGGTATGTTAATTAAAACCGGTTAGACAATAATTAGCCGTTTGAATGGTACTACGAGCACATGGATTCGATGCCCACACAGGCTAGGTTCGTAACGCAGTTTGTGACACGTCGGACTCTCAATCATAACGTCCCTGTTTCGTTACCCGTTGCTCTGACTTCGGAATCAGACATACTTTGTAGTACTATCTTTACACTTTGAAGTTTATTGGAGCAAGTCGGTGCAGCTCGGGATGAAAGTCGTACTATTGCTCGAAGTTCACAGTCGAAAATCCTAGGTATTTGTAGTAGCTGTTCATGCTGTTATACTTACCACAAAAAACTAAGATTTTCAAAATCGGGAAAATTCGAACATTTTAATTTTTTTATTTTGATACGTTTTAATTCCGGAGTTGACACCAATGTGAATCAGTAGGTATAACTGATACGACTTTCCCGAAGCTAATCGAGTTCGTGCCAATCTTTTACTTTTCGAAATCGGGATTAAATCGGGTTCTATAAGACCGGGAAGACTTCAATTTTAAAACCGGCGCGTACTCGGGCTTCTGGAGAGTCGTAGTGACTCCTGATTGAAATCATTGTCAATTATGGATAAAAATGGGACAAGCGCTAGTTTTTTTCTCCCGATTTTTCAAATCTTGGTAAAATCGCTGCGCTTCTTACTATGTCGTAGTTGTTCGTGGTCTGCAAATCAGTTTTATTCGGTGACTCCTTCGCCCAATTTCGGTATATCTTCTTCGTCGAACAACGACTTGCACTAGGAATTTCCCCAATGCTCGCCGATGAACTACGACTAGTAGCACGACTTTCATCCCGAACTGCACCGACCTGCATCGACATACTACAAACTGCGAGTATATAATCTTTTCACAGTACTACGTAGTACCATGAATTCCTTATTAGGAACAACGCCTGTTGAATCGTAGCATTTTCATTGTCACTCACGAACAAATTGGTAAATATCAGAAAAATAAGACCCATCCGCGGATGATCGGAGAAAAAAACGGCTTCATCTCGGGGTAAATCGTAGGCAATGGGCTCTCCCGAAGCACTACAATTATTTTGTAAATTGGGTTAAATGGGACGGGGGATACGGGAAACAGGTCTTGATTTTGGGAAAGGTTTAGCTCATTCTTTTATACCACTCCGATTTTGTTGCTCTTGAGAAAATCAAGAACTGTTGAACAAGAAAAAACAGATCGAAAAAGAAATTTGATTGGAAGCGGCAGAGGGGAAATCAACGTGAGATATTTAAATTACTATTTGTAAGTAAATGCTTTCATTTCAATCTAATCCTAGTTTTATATCTAAAAACTGAAAATAAAATTAGTCGGCGTCTAAAAAGGTCCTTTAAGCGTTTAAGACCAACAGGGATCAAGATTAGTCTGTACATACGCACAGTCTCACTCAAAACAGGATCCATGCCGATCTTTGATGATGTCTCCAGGACCTATATTGTTTTTGTAACACTGCACCAAATATCCCGATCACCCCCACTTAGGCACATGCTGATCTAGAAAGCCGCGTGCTTAAAATTCTATAAAGGAATCCCACATTACATATCCCGGCTCCAAATAATTCAAGCGTATTTCATTCGTCTCTAAGGAAATCACTCAGTATAAAAACGAAGTATTCGTCCTAACAATTATTCTATTTATTTATGACATCAGTTCTGAAATATGTTTTATATAGAATAAGTGATTCGCCAATTACATTTATATAATGTGAGCCGGTTCCAAATAAACACTGATGTCATAATGAAAGCAATGATAAATACATCTCTTAACCTCAGCCTCAATTCAAACTCGTCTCATCTTTATCAAACAACATACTGCCCGCATGTTTCCAATTATGTTGCTACTAGAGCATTGTGAAAGACCATGGATAGTGCAAGAAAATGTTAATTCAATAGAATTTGTGACCCATCATGCTAACAGGGACCTCATGGGAAGCCCATGAAACCACATTTGGAGAAATGGACTAGTACTTAGCAGATATCAACCACATGTCGTATTTGTAAAATGAACATAAAGCACCACAGGGGAAACATTCTACATTCTGAAAACTATATTGAAGTTAAAAGCTTCTATTCTAGTAAGGCTGCGCGGACTGCGGAGATGGTCAAGGTCGGTAGTTTTCTTACTTCCCATACGGCCCCATTTAGCTTGACGGGTCATATTTTTTTTATCTAATTTCACGAATGAAGATATATCTTGACAAATGCGCATGCAGTTTGACAAAATGTGAATTACTATCTTAAACCCTTTGTTAAACCAGCCCTGATTCTGACGTTCCAATGAGAAAATGATTTGGAAATAATTGTGGCAAATAAAGCAAATGCTGATAACTCGAATAAAACATTAATTAAAGTATGCACTATTCTTATTAAATAACATCACGACGAGTTTAGCGAGGAAACAAAATAGAGGTCGCATCACTGACTTACGCAGATGCTTTATTAAGTGTCTTGACGTGAAAATCGAAGCCAGATAAAAACCAAATCGTGACACTTTAAAAGGTTCTTTGACAAACAACAGAGCATGTATTTGCGTCCAAGTTTGAAGTTACAGAAATAACAGAAATAACAGTTTGTGAGACAAGGCAAAGGAATACAGATTTTTTTTTACATCAAACAGTTGACAAAGCCACAATAGGAAACACGAAAGTGCTATATAGGTTCATTGTTATGCACGCTGGAGGAACAAGATATCTTCAATATGGTTTGTGGTCTTAAAATTGAAAAAAAGATATGTCGGGTTTTTTTGTATGAAGAAAAAATGTATTTCATATTTATCTAATGATCAGTATGTGCAAACACTGGCATACAATTTATGAAGATGGAATAAATCTATTTTACATTTCCACATGACTTAGGGATACTGACAATTGTTAATAACGTTAGTGTTGGTATGTTGTGTTATTGTCTAATTTGACTTCGCAGTCGTAATGACAAAAACTTAATCTTGTAGTTCTTCTCTGCCTCGCTTCAAAAGAATATCCGTGATGATGTATGTCCAACAGCGATACCCAAGTCTATTTCGTAGGCCAATGTCAAATGAACGGCGGAGCTATAGATAAAAGGGGAGTAATGGCTTATCAATCTGTAGTATCTCTATTATAGTTAGTCAATTACAATGTTGTTGGTACTCATTAGAATGTCCTGATCGAAATATTTATCTAAGTACAGAGTACACGGTTCGGATTTTTAAAAAAAATAAAATTCCGAGAGCGTAAGCCCATCTTATAATTTATCACGTTGCTCTTAGTACGCACCATGTTTGGACAACAATGTGTTAAAAGGATCGTTTATGTTTTATAAACACATGTTGTATTTTTTTATTTTTCAAACAACTTTCTAAACTCTATCAGAAAATATCTTTACAAAGCAAAACATATTACGTATTAAATCTAACAGCTGAATGACAAAATCCAGGATTTGTGTCTGCGGATTCATTTTATAACAACAGCGAGGTGTAACTCAATCCGTTATGTAATCATCATTTGATATCTGTGTCTGTTATGATTAATAAACCCTGGTGAATTCTTGGCAGTTTTAAACATAAAAATGGTGATGAAAATTGAACGAATATTTCAGGAGAAACAAATAAAAGAAATAAAGATTGGTTATTAAACGCATCTGATTCGCTGAATTCATGTGTTTTCCATTCTTTGTTCTTCATGTTCCACGCATGTGTTCAAAGTTATTATTTTGTCTACAGCAGCGGTTTAAAATGAACATATTCAAATCAATATTTTGATGTTGGGTAATAAGCGTCCAAAAGTGTATATTGGCACAATTTGTAAATAACAAGTATCACAGACTGTCCTCCGGTGATCTGTTCTAATGATTCTTTTTGAGAAGTATATCAAAGCCGCCTACATGTGACACAAATGTCAATATATTTGAGATGTCTGTCTGGCAAGATTGATAAATCTGTATGGGTTAAAGTCTGCTTTCATTGAACAATTGTGAAATGACTAGCAAGTCAACAATTCTTAAGTTACACAACAGCGACTGGTGTTGCTTACATTAGATTTACAATTATCTACTCATTGTTCGGAATCGCATACAAGCAAGGATGTTTGCCAAGGCAGAATATCTCATCATGGACCCAATGATTGAGAGTCTGACGACCTACCAGTTGAGCCTAGGTTGCTTCTAAGGGTAGGAATGGAGTACATTAATTCATTTGGACAATTGCTTGGTAGTTGCTATAATTGTCCGAAATATTTACCTCCATCTTTCAACAGAGAATTAACTACAACAGACTAGAACAAATCTCAAGGGTAACAAAATGACTTTCTCGAACCAATGAAAATTGGATTGTACCATTGGATGTTATATTAAACCATTCCAAGGCAATTCCTTGTTTTGACGACCGTAAGGGAAAAATACTTCGTCATTATTTACTCCTTTTTATATCCCACAATGCCTTTTCTAGTATATCTTTATCAAACCTGATGTACGTAATATTGATGTCTTTATCTTCATAAGTCCGGAGTTAGAAATTTTCCAGGAATAGTTTTGTGATTATCATGAAAGAGTGGGTGAAAATGTTGCACATAGACAGGAACTGTCATTAATTGTTCTGCTAGAATCGACATTGAGCATGATAGTTTAAGTGCCGCCACTTCCGTAGATATCGGTTCTAATGTGCTGTATACACTAATTTTGCTGGATCATAAATATCATCAATGTGAGATACTTACTGCGGCTATATGAACACTCTCTCAAATAGGCAGACTTTAAAGCTGCCTCATTTCAAAGCTGGTACAGACGACAAAATAATTGCATGGTGTATGTTGGGGGAGGGGGGGGGGGAGAAAAGGTAGGGAAGTAAGTCTTCTGTCAATAACTTTCTTCGTGTTTGTACAAACCCAGGGACGAGTAGTCAAATGATTGAATAGCCTTTGAAATGCGTTTGACAAATGTACCTAGAAATGTGACATTTTTTGTGCCGTGCCATTTCATAAATATATTCCGATCCAGATTCTAGGCATTCCCCTCGCTTTAATAATGCGGGTTATACCAATACAACAAAAGAATATAAAGTTTGTGACAAAAACCTTACACAAATCGAGAGGTATTTCGCTAAGATTTATCCACAGCAGACCGAATAGTGACGTTTTGGTGCTCGAAAAGATAGCATTTTTTGAGGAAAGGTTTAAAGTACGAATATTTTACTTTAATGCTAAAATTTCATTACGGCAAACATTCCGGAACAATCTATACTTTATTTGTTATGTTATTCCAGAAAAGATCGGATTTTACCAAATTAATTCCTAGCACATTTTCACGGTGCATTAAACAAAGAGTCATTTATTCACAAGAAACATACGTCGATCAACAACAATGTGAACTCAGCTGTATGATTATTTGATTGGGGACCAATATTAAGCTAGGTTGTGGAAAATGAGCATTGATCTTAAATACTTTGGAAAACAAAGAGACAAGTTCAGCACAAATATGATGTACACTTTTCTGTCAATGCTTTTCATGGAACAATAAAGGGAATTGAGTGGGGACGTAGCCAAATGGCTCGAATGACAATTGAGACCATCGCAGAGCCAAACAAGGTTGAAAAGCTTTGTCAAAACCTATACAGATCTATTACATACACGGTTTTTTACCAAACGCAGAATATATAATTTAGTAATGTAGGACATACTATTTTATACGATTAAAGTCAGTCGTACAAAAGCCCTATGGGTGGTAAATAACTCTTGTTTACAATGCGTATTCTTATAGCGGACGAGAATTGACCTGGCAGAGCATTCCATTCGATTAGCATTGGCTGCTCTGCCAGGTCAATTATCGTCCGCTATATGTTGCTCTTGATAAAACCAAGAAGTTTAATCAGTAAAAACAGATCCACTGGAAATCAAATTGTAAGCAGCAGAGGGGAAATCAATGTCAGATATTTAAATAACTATTTGTAAGTAAACGGTTTCATTTCAATCTAATCGAAGTTTTATATCTAGACACTGAAAGTAAAATGTGTCGGCGCCTGAAAAGGCTCTTTAAGCATTTGAGACCAACAGGGGCCCAGAACAGTTTGTGCATACGCAAAGTCTAATCAGGGTCCATAGTGGTATTATATAGCCTCTCTAGGACTTTTAGTAAGCGCGAAACAGTCGCAAATATTCCGACCACAATTAACTTTGGCATTTGCTGATCTAAACAGAGTAGATGTATGCCTACAATGCTATAAAGGAGCCCCACTTTCCAGATCCCGGTTTCAAATATTTCAAGTGTATTTTAGTTGTCTCTAAGGAAATTACTCAGTATAAAAACGAAGCATTCATCGTAGTAGTTGTTTTATTTATTTAAAGCATCAGATATGAAAGATGTATTATAGAGAATAAGTGATTTGCCAACTACATTACAATATGAGCCGGTGTCATATATAGAGGTTAACTAACTGGAGAAATGTGATATTAATATTATTTCACGAGAATGGGGTGAGATGCGGTTGAAAAAACGAGTCCGGAAGGACGAGTTTTTTAACCGCATCTCACCCCATTCGAGTGAAATAATTTTCATATCACATTTCTTCAGTTAGTTCATCTATTTATTACATACCTTTTAAGGTTTTTGTCTTTTTTAATTCTTATTTCCAATCTGATATATGGCGTCTTTACATTGTGTATAAATATATGTTCTATGTGTATTTAGAAAACAAATGACCGCCATTTTGTTTGAATGTTGAAACGAGAAAAATATTAAGCATATCAGAACTTCAAATCATAAAAAAGACAGAAATGAAATGATAAAGAACGATCTGAATAAAATTTAAAACTTTAAGTCTATAATCTATCTCGAAATCCAGGCTATTACAACAACAACTTTAATTTTTTAACAACAAAAACAACTCAGATTTCTGACAAGAAGAAAACACGGGATTTTCGGCCGAGAACTATTGATTTAGAGGGATTTAGAGGGACTTAAGCATATAGGATCATCTGGCAACAATTTTTATCGCTTCTGTGATGTGTCTTTTGGTTGCTTTGACAAGACGTGAAAATAAACAGTATCTGTTCAATGTTTGGGTATGTCACAGTGTGAATTCGTCGACTGACTTTGTGGTTTCCACTTTGACAGCACTGCCTGGATGCTTGGAAAGGTATTTACGCTTCCCACATCTGTTTATTTTATAGTTTTATTAAGTAAATTCTGCCCTAGATTTTAAGGCACAGCATAGCCGGGCTAAAAATTGTTTAGTGCAGTTTTTAAGTTGCCAAAACATGTGGAAATAGTCCCGGCTACTACAGTGAAATTTGAAAGTGATATCGTCACTGGAGTGACGATATCAAAATTTATTACACTGAGAAAATCCAGGATTTCACAGCTAGGAATGTAATAAAACAAGTTTGCTTCTATCAATTCAAACCTATCAAAAAAGACGGATTTGTTCTGCTCATTCGATGTTTTTCCAAGCTTCATTCGTCATAGCAGAAAGGACTAGTGAGTAGATAAAGTCTAAGTAAAGGTTAACCAAATATAATCATTATTATCTAATTTTACGAACCAACAAGCACCTAGACAGGTGCGCATGTAGCTTGACAAAATTTGTATTGCTATATTTTACCATTTCTTAACCTATGCCTGTTTCCGACGTCCAAAGAAGAAAACGTTTCGGAATACCTTGAAGCAGAAAAAAGAAAAGAAAAAGAAAGACAGAAAACAACGCGTTAATGGGGTCATTGGTGTTTCATAAACACATGTTGTTGATTTTAAAACAATTTTCTATACTCTATCTGAAAGCATCTTTAAAAATATAACGATTTCTGTAATACATCTAACAGTTGAATGACAAATTCCAGGATTTGTGTCTGTGGATTCATTTTATAACAACACCGAGGTGTAACTCAATCTGTTATGTAATCTTCACTTGATATCTGTGTTCTGTTATGATTAATAAGCCCTGGTGAATTCTTGACAGTTTTAAACATGTGAATGGTGATAAAATTTGAACAAAAATTTCAGGAGATACAGATACAAGAAACTAGGATCGGTTATGAAATGCTGCATCCATGTGTGGAATATGCTTTGTTTTACAAAGTCGTTGCATGAATTCATAGTAATTATTTTGTGTGCAGTAGCTTTTTTAAAAGAAACGATTTCAATACAAGATTTCTGACGTCATAGACTGGGTAAGAAGCGTCCAAAGGTCTCTTGGCATAATTTGTAAATGATAAGTAACACAGACTCCCCTACGGTGATGTGTTCTAATACCTCATTTTCAATATATATATATATATATATATTAAAGCCGCCGTCATGCCTACATGTGGCATAAATGTCCATATCAATATATTTGAGACGTTTTTAAAACTGGTAAGATTTATACATCTTTATAGGTTAAAATCTGCTTTCAAAGAATAATGGTGCAATATTTGCTTCCGGATATTAAGTAAGGTTTACCAACAAGTCAACAATCTTCTTCCTATCACATCGGCTGGTGATGCTGGTATTTTATTTAGAAGTACCCACTCATTGTTAGGGGAAAAATGCAAGGGAAGATATTCGCCACGGCCGTAAACCCCATGATTTAGAGTCAGACGCGCTGCCAACTACATCATGGTCACGGCAAAAGTGTGGATGGAGTACACTAACTTATTTTGACAATGATCTGGCAGCTGTCATAAATGTCCGAAATAGTAACCCCAATCTTTCAGCAGAAAATTAATTACAACAGACTATAACAAGTCTCAAGGGTAACACCACAACTTTCTTGAACCAATGAAAATTTGACTAAATTATTTTCAATAGGAAAGTACATTAAGCTGTTCCAACGCATTGTATGGTTTTGACGGCCGCAACAGAAAAGTACTTCAACATCATTTACTCCTGTCCCCGCAAGAAATTTCCTACAACACCTAATACATGTAACCTTGATAATATTGTCTACAATAGGCTTGAATTGGAAATTGTCCAGGAACATTTTGTTTAGGATAACCATAAAAGAATAGGTGAAAATGTAACACATATACCGGAACTCTCATTAATTGTTTTGCTGGGTTCGACTTCGAGTCTGATAGTTTAACCCTTTCCCAAACAAGACCTGGTTTTGACGTCCCTAAAAGAATAGTTTTGGGAAAACATTGAAACAAAAGAAGAAACTGCTGATAACCAGCAGTTTCTCCTTTTGTCTAAATATTTTCTCTGTCATGTTTTACACAAATTCTATCTTTGGTAACTTCAATTTTGTCATTTATGGCAGTTTTCTGGCAGTTTTCAAACTGGAAAAAACCAAAATTTTGCCGACACTACAGTAGATATCGTTTCTAATGTGATGTAAACATTTATTTTTCTGGATTCTAAATACCGTTGACCGATGAGAAAGACTAGCTGCATCTGAATTCGGCCTTTCCCAAACAGGAGGGGTTTTAAAACACTAAGAAATGTATTGAGAGAAAAGTAGACTAAGTTTGGACCTGTCAAAATTAAAAAGTCTTACGGGTGGCAAACTTTATGCGACTGTCAGAATCAACATTTTTGGTGGATTAAACATATTGGAAAAATGATGAAATGATGCTATTTAATATTTACTTCACTTTCTTCGATGTGTATAATTTCCAAAGTTTTAACACTTTGTTGCGCCCGAGAAGTCCCGGTTTCGATACCCGGCCGCAGCAAATACCCTTACTGACAAAAATGTCACCCATCAATGGCTTGATATCGTGAACCAATGTGGGGGAGCAGCTGGAGGCTTGGTAAGGGTGCTGTGGTAGTAATGGTATGATAAACGACATGAATCCATGGTTAGGTGCTCCAGTCGCCGCAATATGACCTTAGTAGTTGAAAACGGCGTAAAACCCCAAATAAACAAAATCAAACGTTGTTGTGCCAAAAGGTATCAGTAGTGAGGAAACAGTTAAAGATTCCTTCCCAATTACGAATACTCTACTTTTCTGCTAACATTTCTTTATGCCAAAAACGCCAGGACAATTTGTACTTTATTCGTTTTGTTATTTCTGAACAGATCGGATTTAAAGCAACGAACTCCTAGCACGTTTTCACGATGCATTAAGCAAAGAATCATTTATTCACAAGAACATATGTCAAGCAACAACAGTGTGAGATCAAGTGTGTGATTATAGATTTGAGAGCCAAGGTTGAACTGGCTTATGAAAAATTAGTATTAAGGTAGAGCCTGGGTAATCGGTTATGGAACGAAATCTGTAAGGTGCGAATCGACGATTTTAAACGATTCTAAAACGATTTTAAAGGAACGTAATTTTCATTGCTCTCAAATTTTGAATTTTTGACTTTCGTTCGGTTTTTTGCTGACTCTTCATACAATTTAGAAACATTTTCACAAACATTGTTTAAAATACTCCCCGGAAATCTGAGCACGCTCATTTATTTCCGTTGCTCCTAAACAGGCGATATTGCATCTAACGGTACTTAAAAAATGCCCGGACTTACGGACGTCACGGAATAAGTCGAAATATAACGATTATACCGGAAGTGCATTACCCAGGCCTTACCTTTATCTAAAATACTTTAAAGGGACATTTCATTCCAATTTCAATTTTTTAAAGTATGTCTTGATGCCAAGATTGGTTATTCTAATGAGTATAAATACTATTAGTTTTTTGAAGTTCTCGCCAATAAGCGAGAAACACGCATTTAAAGTTGAGACATAATCGATAAATTGCACATAAATCCGAACTGTTGTCCACAACAATTTGTTCAATTTTAACACAAAAATATAAATTTCTCGTAAACGGCGCAATATTTTGGCTTGAAATTTTCAGAATTTTCATAAGGAAATATGCTCTTTCAGATAAAAATAAAAGTAAAATTTATGACAAAAAATTCTGAAATGTCACTTTAAAATACCTTAAGCTAAGACACAATATGCTAAAGAAAACAAGATTTTTTGTTCTTTCTATGCTCTCCATTGAACAATGAATGAGATTGAGCAGGGGTCTACAAAACTGGCTCGAATGATAATTAAGACCATCGCAGATCCAAGCCAGGCTGAAAGCTTGATCGAAACTTATGCAGCTCTCTTACATTACGATTTTTTCTTAAAAAGAATACGATATATTTTAATAATGTAGGATACAATTTCATACGATTTGCAGTCAGTTGAGCAATTGCTGATAATGTTAAATGAAGCACTTGAGTGCTTAAAACTCATGTTTACAGTGCACATTTAATGCATTTTCTTTGTCTCCGATATTGTTGTTCTTGACAAATCCAAGATGTTTAATCAAGAAAAACAGATCCACTGGAAATAAAATTGTAAGCAGCAGAGGGAAAATCAGCGTCAGAAATTAAAATTGTTGTTAGAAAGTAATTGGTTTCATTTCTATCTAATCGAAGTTTTATATCCAAAAACTGAAAATAAAACGAGCCGGCGTCTGAAAAAGCTCGAGCCGGCGTCTGAAAAAGCTCTTTACGCATTTGAGACCAACAGAGGTCCAGAACAGTCTGCGCATGTGCAAAGTCTAATCAGGATCCACGGTGGTCATTTAAAACTTCTCCAGGACCTTTAGTAAGCGCAAGACTGTCGCAAATATCCCGATCACGTCAGCTTCGGCATTTGCTGATCTAAACAGGGTAGACTTATGCCTAAAATGCTATAATGGAGGTCTACTTTCCAGATCCCGGTTCCAAATATTTCAAGCGTATTTTATTTGTCTCTAAGGGAATTAGTCAGTATAAAAACGAAACATTCATCGTAGCAGTTGTTTTATTTATTTATGACATCGGATGTGAAATATGTAATACATAAGTGAATCGCCAATTACATTTATACAATATGATCTGGTGTCATATAACAAGTTCGCTTCTGTCAAGATAATCCTTTCAAAAAGAACAGATTTGCCCTTCTCCTCTGGTGCTTTTTAAGCTTCCTTTGTCAGAGCAAAAAGGACCAGTGAGTAGATGAAGACTAAGTAAAGGTTAATCAAATATGATTATTATTATCTAAATTAACAAAGCAACAAGCACCTTGACAGGTGCGCATGTAGATTGACAAAATGTGTATTGCTATATTTTACCATTTCTTAACCCATGCCTGTTTCCGACGTCCCAAGAAGAAAATGTTTCGGAATACCCTGAAGCAGAAATTATTGATGTTTCATAAACATATGCTGTTGATTTTAAAACAGTTTTCTATACTCTATCTGAAAACATCTTTAAAAATATAACAATTTCTGTAATAAATCTAACAGTTGAATGACAAAATCCAGGATTTGTGTCTGTGGATTCATTTTATAACAACAACGAGGTGTAACTCAATCCGTTTTGTAATCTTCACTTGATATCTGTGTTCTGCTATGATTAATAAGCCCTGGTGAATTCTTGACAGCTTTAAACATGGGAATGATGATAAAATTTGAACATTTTAACATTTTTTTTCTCAAGAGAAACATATACAAGAAACAAGGAGCGATTATTAAACACACGTGACACGTCCAGTTCTCTCTTGGTTAAGATTGGTAATAATGTGTTGTTTAAGATCAATAGCTGATTTAAGGTATATGACCCATCATTAAAAACTCCACTTTCTAGCCATACAAAATGCATCAAAATACACATACTTGTGAATACACTTCACATAAGTTGATTCGCCGTGCCGAAATTCAAGATTATGCTTCAAGAAGAAAAAAAAAATACAAAAATTATTTTACTCTATATTCATATGCAAGGGAGGTAATTTTGAACATTTTTGTCAAATGTTTCCAGAAGTATACGTTAATTCAAAATTCTAAACCGTTCAAAATGCTTATGTTTGTATTTGGAATGAAAATATAACACAGTTTAGGAATTACTCGCACTTTTCAAATTTCGCTTCTGGCTCTTTGGTGCTAATGATGGGTTGTATACGTTAAGTAGTTTAGCCTCTTTCCAAACAAGACGTTGTATGAAAGTTCATTTTATGAAATGGCATGAAAAACATTGGAACAAAAGAGGAACATGTTGATATCTTTATCCCAATACCTTCTATGCTATAATATACGTACCTTAATTAACACCTGGCCCAGGTTTCTCGAAAAAGCTTAAGTACGTTCTCAGACTCAAATCTGAGCACCGTGCTCAAGTCGCACGAAATCCACGTGAGCAGCAATCGAATACCCTTTAACGTTGGAGATTATTCCTTTGAATTTGAGCATGTGCATATGAGTATGTTTTTATTTTTTTTTCGAGAAACCAGAGCCTGATCATGTCATTTGCGACAGCTTTCAAATTAGACTGCCCAAAGATTTTGTCGTTTATGATACAATTAGAAGGCTACAGACATAATTACCTAACTTGTGGTACATGAAATTATCCGATTGCGATCCACGACTACACTTAAGAATATTTGCAACAAAATATAGGTAGATCTATTTGTGTTTTAAACATTGTGTGTTTTATCAAAAATGCATGCGGCATAATTTAACTAAAGATTTCACCTTTTCGTTCGTTCTATCTATGTACATTCCATCCTTTCGTGTACAAATATCATTCATGAAGTAATAATAACTTTATTGTATGTACCAGATTTTAAGAAGGAACAGTCTAAATATTGGGGCATCCCGGGATGGACTAAAAGCGATCAAAACATTATTGGAACAATTTGTAAATAACAAGTAACGCAGACTGTCCCTCCGGCAATCTGTTCTCATAAATCTTTTGGAGAAGTACACCAAAGCCGCCTACATATGACACAAATGTCAATATATTTGAGATGTCTGTCTGGTAAGATTGATACATCTTTATGGGTTAAAGTCTGCTTTCATAGATCAATGGTAAAATGACTGCTTAAGTAAGGCTAACAAACATGTCAACAATTCTTAATTTACATCACAGTGGCTGGTGTTTCTGGTATTAGATCTACAATTATTCAGTCATTAATGGCGGACAAGTGTCAGAAAAGATATTCGACACGGCCGTGGACCCATGATTGAGAGTCGCACGCGCAGCAAACTGTACCATGGTTGCGGCTAATTTTTAGAATGGACTACACTAACATATTTGGACAAATGACCTGGTAGCTGTCATAAATGTCCGAAGTATTTATCTCTATCTTTCAACATGAATTAATTACAACAGACTAGAACAAATTTCAAGGGTAACAAGATGACTTTCTCGAACCAATGAAAGTTGGATTGTTACAATAGGATGTTATGTATCAACCCATTCCAAAGCATTGTCTGGTTCTGAAGGCAGTAACAAAAATACTTCAATATAATTTACTCCTTTTCATACAATGCCTGATACAGATAACCCTGATGCCATTATCTTCATTAGTCTTGAAAAAGAATCTTCCATGAATATGTTATTTCACATAATTATAAAAGAGTAGATGAAAATGTAACACATATACCGGAACTCTCATTAATTGTTCTGCTCGGTTCGACGTCGAGCCTGATAGTTTAAGTGCCAACACTTCCGTAGATACCGGTTCTAATGTGCTGTAAACATTAATTTCTCTGGATCATAAGTATGAAAGACTAACTGCATCTGAATTAATCCGTTCCCAATCTGGAGAGATTCTAAGATACTTAGAAATGTAGTGAGGAAAATAAGACTACTTTGGATCTATAAAAATTCAAATTGTTAATGGTGACATTGCTGGTAAAATTTAACATTTTCTTCGCTTTCTTCAATACGTGTAGTTTCGAAAGCTTTAATGCTTTGCTGCGCCAAACAGGAATCGGTTAAAGTTTCCTTCTCAATTACGAATGTTCTACTTTTTTGCTAATATTTCTTTATGGAAAAAACGCATGAACAATTCCCAGCGCGTTTTCACTGTGCATTAAGTAAAAAAGTCATTTATTCACACGAAACATACGTCAGGCAACAACAATATGAAATCAGCTGTGTGATTATAGGATAGCTAACCAAAATGTTCTGGGTTATACAAAATAACCCATGTATAGCATTTTAGGCCACTGTTGATTCAGATCAGTCTGCACATTATGCAGTAGTATCAGTAACCATTTCCTAAGCGTCATTTTAGGATGGTCCCATTTAAAAGTTGCTATAGACGCTTAATTTACGCAGTGTGTATTCTGAATATAATGAAATTTTGAGCAATATAGCAAAGAAAATACTGAGGCAACACCAGAAAATGCTTTAACTACCAGATTTTTTTTTATGTCTCAACGTTATCCCAAGTAATATAATTGGGGACGTCAAATCCGTGCCTTATAGGGGACAGGGTTAACCAAACGAATTCCAAGCACGTTTTCACGGTGCATTAAATGAAGAAACATATGTCGAACCAACAACAGTGTGATTATAGAATTGGGAACAAAGATTCAACTGGATTATAGGAAATTATCCCAGTGCATTTTGAGATCAGTGTAGATTCAGATAAGCGTATGTAGCTTCCTATGGAAATGATAAAAGTAGGCCTAAAAGGAGGACATTGTAGATTCAGATCAAACCCCATTGGCATTGGTAACCCATGAATATTGTTTGTTCATTTCATTTTTTAAAAGTATGTCTTGATGTAAAGATTGTTTATTCTAATGCGTAGAAATGCTATCAGTTTTTTGAAGTTGTTATTTATAAGCGAAAAATACGCCTTTAAGGACAGATCCTCCAGTTGTTACTGCGCAACTTACTGCGCATATCCTAAATAACGAAATAAAGCTGTTTCAGTAATTGGTCTTTTCAGCAAATGTATTTTTTACATTTAGTTAATGTTTGGTTGATAAATGACAAGACCCTTTTCGGTGATTACAATTTTCTCTGTTTGGTCGATTAAAGTGTAATAGTACTCGGATAGTACATTTCGCTTTCTGTTACGCGTTCAACATGTGGCGTTAGGGATAGGAAACGGAGCAACAAAAGCAAAGTGGTGTCTTTATGAGCTTGTCCAATTCAGATGGACACAAAAGATGACACTTTTTATTATCTAAAACTGGTAATAAGGAAGAAAATGGATAAAAGTAGCTAAGCAATTTCGGACAGAGCTGCAAAAAGTAAAGCAATTTATACTAATAACTAAGAAAAACGCTTGGTTTGATATATTTTTCTTTTTTTGTTTTTGTAGGTATGACCAAGCACTATGTTTATACCAAAAAAGAAAAAAATCTTACCGCTGGAATATTTTTTATTATCAGAAACGTTGCGAAAAAAGAGCAATTTCAGCTATTTTTGAAAGAATGTTTTGCTAAAAATTTCAAAATCATCGCTAAATTTTCCCAAATTGATACTCATTTAGACAGAATAAAACATATTGAACACAATAAAGACTTGTTTATGTAATCCTAGTCATTTCGAAAACCTTTTTGTGGGTATTTAAGTGATACCCCATTTTTGCAATTTTAGACAAGAGTAGCCTCCCTTGAAATCCAATTACTTTTTAATTCGCTTGGTGACCAATAGTTTTTAAGTCATTTTTTTACTTCTCATATATTTAAATATCAATACAGAAAAAATAAAAAAAATCTTACCGTAGGAAATAAATGGAGGATCTGTCCTTAAATTTGAGACAGAGATGACAAATTCTATATAAATCTGAACTGTTATCCACAACAATTTGTTTAATTTTAGCACAAAAATATATATTTCTCGTAAAGGGTTCAATATTTCGGCTTGAAATTTTCAGAATTTTCATAAGAAAAGATGCTCTATTAACATTTTCTTCTTTTGCCTCAATGTTTTCCCGAACCCTTTCTAATTAGGAACGTCAAAACAGAGTCTTGTTTGTGCAAGAGTTAGCAGAAAGAGAGGTCAGACTTTCTTTCGGAAATGAGCCCATTTCTATCCATCACGATTCACATTTAGAAAATGACCCTGACATAGTGCCGACCTTTCCCAAACGATAATATTTTAGACTGGTCCAAAAAGAGGAGTAGCAAACGGCATTTAATACTAACTCAAGATACATTCAAATGTTAAAGCACAGAAAACTTCAATGAAAAGAAGACTAAGTGGGTCATCAGCATGTTCTCCTTTTCATGCAAGGTTTTCAGCATTCTTTACAACCAATGGAGCTGGCGACAGGAGTCGCTGTTAGGGAAAGGATTAAATAATGTCATCGAACTTTCTTTCAAGTTTTTTCCAACTATTTTCAGTGTGTCTTTTCAAAAACCTGATCTGCACTTATCAGTTTTTGAAACACAGATCTGTAGCTCAAAATGAATGCAAGAATTAAACATTCTATGACATTTGCAAATAACTTTATCACAATTAGAAGCACTTTAATCTAGGTGCATTGTACTGAGTGTGCCGAAATTAAGAAGAAATATTTAAAAAGGCCTTTCCAAAATGATTTAATAGATTGGATCGACCGAATTTGAACGGAGTTGTAGACGTTAAAGAGACATTTCACAATTATTTTTACATAAATTTTACTTTTATTCTATCTGAAAGAGCATGTTTTCTTATGGAAATTCTGAAAATTTCAAGTCAAAATATTGAACCGCTTACGAGAAATACATATTTTTGTACTAAAATTCAACAAATTGTTGTGGACAACAGTTCAGAATTATATAGAATTTGTCATTTCTGTCTCAACTTTAAAGGCGTATTTTCCACTTATAAATAACAACTGATAGCATTTCTACGCATTAGAACAAACAATTTTTGCATCAAGACATATTTAAAAAAAAATGAAATAAATGTGAAATGTCACTTTAAAGGGTTACAAGCTAAGTTATGCAGGAATAAGAACAACGTGTTGACAGTCAATGTTTGCATATTTGTGTGGTGCATTGCATTATCTAGGGCCAACGAGGAACCTACCAAGTTTTTCTATATCTAACAAGGTCCAGTTTCTCATAAAATGTTACCATAAATAAGTAAGTTATTTATGTACAGACTTGATCGATGAGGATGTAATGAACTTCATTTCAAAATACTTTTGAAAGAAATAACCAACCCAGATGCAGGTTGGCCATTCAATACAATAGTTCTTGAATATATGTTTTACCTATTTATGTTTGTCCGACAACGTAGCATAGATCCCTTTAATATGTCAGTAAAACATTTAAAGACCAAAACACGGAAAAGATCGTGGAGAGGGTGGTGCGATAAAATTGTCTTTCTTATTTGAATATATCAAATCGGGCGTTCAGGGCTGAAGGGAATGGGTTAATGACAAAAAAAAATGGCCAAGTTTATTGATAATTATTTTAGACAAGACAATTCGTTATCCCAAGTGTGCTCTAATTATGTTTAATCCATGCTTGAACTAAAATTGCAAATGAAATAGATTTAGAATCGTGTTCTTTCATCAAAAATCGAATAAAATATCAAGCTTAACAAGGCCGTATCAAATAATTATCATGCATGCAAACATGCTGCATAGAAATTAAAGAATTAATTCAAGGCATCAGAAAAGGTTTTCCTTTATCAAAGTCATGTTGTAATTCCGAAAAATGGAGAATAAAAATGTGCATGTACGTGTATACAGTTCCTTTTCCAAAGAATCGTCTTTGTTAAGAAGGATATCGCATATTTTCTATGTTCTGAGTGCGACTATTCTTAAATCCTTTTCCCAAACAAGTTTCCGATTTTAGAATAGGTTATGGTTACATTGAGGATAAACACGGTGGATAATCACGTGATACAATATTTTCAGAAAATCTTCAATAATTTTGTAAGTCCTGGGCCGATTTAAATTCGGTTTGAAGCATGGAATGTGGACAGAAGTCACGCATTAGATGGACGTGGTTGATTTTTGAAAAATCAACTGATAAAAAAGTAATTGAAGATAAACCAAATTTTTTACTTTTTTATTAGTTGATTTTTCAAAAATCCAACACATCTAGCTTATTCCTGGCATTTTCCCACCTTCTCTGCTCCAAACCGAAAACAAATTGGACAAGTATTTAAAAAGATATCGAAGATTACCGGAAAATCTGAGTCACGTGATTATACACCGTGGTAAACGAGAACTGCAACTGGACATTCAGAATCATTTTCCATCGGTACCTACACAGTACACACCAACCGTAGACTTTACCAAATCGAAACGTGTTGTAGTTTGAGATGATCTGTTGGTTATGTTACCTCATTGTACGACGACAAAATGTTAGACCTGTCTTAATTCAAATGGGATGCACATGACAATTTCAAGTGATCGATTTTTTTCATTTTCTTTTTTGTATTTATGTGTAGAAAACATTGTGGAAAGTGATGAAATTGCATGCCACAACAAATTTCTTCATTTCCTAAAACGGTTTCCAAATTCTGTATCTTGTGGAGTGTAACAAAGTGTTATTGTATGGGAATTAGTTTTAATAAAGCATCCAGGGTAAAGGAGTGGATACTCATTATAATCCATTTCTTTTTTCCCTCTCACAGTGTTCATGATATTTTCCAGGAATAAACGTCAACACCAATTTTGTTTTTGAATCATGAAGTGTTGTGTTACTTTCCGATGAATTCTCGAATTTGCCAAATGGCTGACAGTCAACAGGAAATTTGTAACGAAATTCACCCACGCAAACACACTCCAGTTTTGTCGAGAGTTACGTCATACGTGTGGAGAAAAACAAGAGGCGGTTGTTGATGTTAAACATGTAGGTTCCAATAAATGACCTGGCAGAGCAGCTCTAGCTTATAGCTAGAGCATCTCTGCCAGATCATTTATCGTGAAATATACTATAGTGCAGCGGATAAGCGGAAAAGATGCTCACATCCGGAAGAAAGCACCAAAATTTGCATACACTTAGTCTAAGTATTCAAAAATCATAAAACATTAAGATCCACGTGATCCGAACTCAAAAAAGATGATTTTGATCACATTTAATTTAGTAATTTTTCGTTCAATTTGTAATGGTTTTGCCAGTACACCGTAGATCATTTTTACATAATGACGTCATTAAACGTCACAAAATCGCGTGTTCTCAAGATGGATGATTTGTTTACAATTCGTTGAAACATCGAGAAATTTAAGAATTAAGGCAAAACTATTGGCGATCTGCTGATATATCGAAATGTGTCACCATTTCTCAATCAAATAATACTTTTTGGGTACCTTGCGCTGCAACCCCATCTCCATTTAGCTTACCGATCTTTTCTCAAAACACAATCCTTTTGTAACCATCTCCCAACCAATCTCCGGGTTTGCAGTTCCAAATAGAGAAACGTTTGTGAAAACATTGACGTAAACAAAGAACATATTTACGAGCATTTAAGAATCCCATTTGTTTTCGATTTCCTTTTTGCATTGACCGATTGGTTGTTTTTCGTGAATTGAAAGACTAAAATACTTCACGTTGAAAGAAATGTTCAGCTAAGATTGGTCCCTCAAAAACAATCACTATAATATGCAAACAGTACAAGTTTTCCAAAATATTGAAGCGTACTTTTCGTAATTCAAAATTTTGGTTTACCTACAATGGACTTGAATGAAAACTCATATTCTCTGCATGATAACTCCTAACAAACAAACAAAGATTTTTGTTTGTGGTCGTGTTATTGATACATAGCTTTAGGGTAAGGAGGGGCAAAACGCCCAGGTGGGGTCAAACGCCCACCCCTATTATTTCGTCACTCATTATGTCAATTGATATTTGTCTTGATTTTACACTTGAAATATTCTTTTAGAAAGATGTCCATGCAATTTTTACATCTAAACGTCATTCAATTATCAGTATGCGAATAATTGTTTATTTTGCATATGTTTGATCTAATATTTGGGTAATGGGTTTTCTTGTGTATCTTAGTTCAGTCCGAGTATTCAATCAACCAAAATGCATTTTATATTTATATGTCCAATTGGTCGCATACACAAAAAGATAAAAAGAAAAAAATATCAATACATTTTTTTCTCTGGCCAAATTAAATCACCTACCCCCTTTGGGGCAAAACGCCTATGCTGCTTTGGGGCAAAACGCCCAGACTGGGCGTTTTGCCCCTTCCAAGGGATAAATAGTGGGCGTTTTTCCCCTTGTATGGATAAGTAGGTATTCAGAAGTACTAAAATTTTCCTTTAAACTCAAAGAATGACTAAGGTTGGTACATATGACGAAATCAATTTACATTTCGTTGTCTACAAAAGAAAAACTGGCAAAAAAGACCGACTTTTCGCAAATATATCAAACTTTTATGTCACCTGATGGATCCATGTGGGGCAAAACGCCCATGAAACGTCGATTTTGTGTTAAAATGAGACAATAAGACCATTTAATCTACTTTAAAGGGGCCTTATAAAGAACACAACATCAGTATGTTTTAATTTGACTGATATGAAGATGCTGCAGACAAAGGACAGTAACACGTAACCTTTTTATAGACAAGTAAATTATGCCCAAATCTAACCTTTACGCTTGATAAAAAATTTTCAAAATATGATAAAACCCATCCAAAATATATTTTTCCTAGTATATTAATTACAAACTAATTGTATTCCTATTTTTCCCCAGATATTTTCAAAATATTTTTTTATTTTTCATATGGGGCATAAAGCCCAGTGGTGGGCTTCATGCCCCACCCCCAAAGGCGTTTTGCCCCGAGGGTGGGGCAAAAAGGCCAAATTTCGAGAAATTTTGTTTTAACGACAGTCATTTTTTATATCAAATGACAAAGCTGTTTTGTGTATAGACATTTGGGACAAAGGGCAAAGTTTAATTTCACGCTGAAACATTTACATTATACTTTGTTTGTTTTGTGCTACAGCGCTCTTTCCTTAAGGGGGGCGTTTTGCCCCTCCTTACCCTAATTGTTGAGATCTAAGGAAAAATGTAACCCCACTCAGAAGTATTGTTACGACAGACTTCCCTTCATTTACTCTTTTAAGAACAGAGCACATTATCTCTACATTCCCTGAATGAGCTCTGTTGTCGCGGGGGTCATTTCACGTCTAATCTAGGGGCCTTGGCGGGATATCAGTATCCAATCGTTGGCTATACACAACAAAGCAATTTAAAAAGCTGATACAAACTTTCATTGACTGACGCTTCAAATTGCCGGCTTCAGCCAAAAATAGAAGCGACGTAATGTATACGTAATCAAACAAGATCAAACTGAATGATTTTGATTCGATAATTCAAATGTTACCGGCTTCAGTCAAAAATAGAAGCGACGTAATGTATACGTAATGATTATGCAAGATAAAACTGAATGAATTTGATTCGATAATTCAAATTATGTGCGGTAATTAGATATGACGACCAAATAGGCTGTTGGCGTAACGAAAACTGCAGAGGTCATATTTGATGGTTTAATCAATGAACCTCGGCTTTGGAGAGTACCCTTCATTTGACCAAGGGTTTTTTTTACTTCCAATGACTTTAAAAGGAAATTCGTATTTGCTGCGTGATAACTCTTAACAGACAAAAAAGTGTTTTGTGGTATTATTATTGGCTTATTGTTGAGATCTAAAGATCTAAGGTAAAAAATTCCCCACTCAAAAGAATTATAACGACAGACTGCCCGTACCTTGTGATTCAATCAATGTCGGAATTTTCTGGTGCAGTTAGAATACTTCCAGTGACGTCGTCAACATTCGTCGTTTTCCTATAACGTTGCCAGAAAGTGTGCAGCGCATTGTGTACCTCGGGATAGTCAAATTAAGGTAGTTCACCCCTAATGAGATTGACGCGACGTCGGCATTATTCGAGCGACGTCGAAAACATTCGGCGGTGGATCGTTACACCGCCGAATGTTTTTTACGTCGCCCGAATAGGTTCGGATACGTAACGAATGTTAAACGACGTCGCACGAATAATTCCGACGTCACATGAATCTCATTAGGGGTGGTATACCTTAAAAGAAGGGTATTAACCCTTTCCCGCACATTGACTCTTTTGGAATCCACAAACGGAGAAGGTTTAGGAAAACATTTTGGAAAATGAAGAAATAGCTTGCGGCAAGCAATTTCTTCATTTCCCACAATGTTTTCTACCAACGAGATCCCCTAAAATTTGAATTTCATTAACTTATAATTGTCATTTTTTTTATTTTGACCAGTCCAAGTTTTCTTGTCTTGTAATGGGTTAACTAGGATTTATCCCGACTCTCCAGATGACGCAAAACACCCTAGATGTAAACAGGACACATTCGTCCCAAGAGTAATAAATCGTAACAGTCCATGATTTATCTAAATAATTTACTATCAACAGACATGAGACGTAGAGACTAGACGTATTCACTGTATGATAGGAGTAAGGTCACCCGGAGAAGTCCTTCCGGTCCGTGGGGTGCTAAAATAGTTTTTTTTTTTTAAATTTAAATTGGCCCCTTTTCTGGTGATGCCTTGCTCTCTGCATGAATGATTTTGAGCAAAGATTTTGAGCAAAGGTTTTCATTGGATGCTTTTGAATGACATGTTTTCTCATTTCTGAGCCAGAATCCATCTTTCTTTTCAGGACTATTTTGTGTGTTTGGGTGCAGGGATACACGTGACCCCATTTCCGGTGTCTCTAATTTGGCACGGAAAAATTCACGATACGTATGTTTGAGTGAAAAAATGAATCACATGAGGTGGGTCCATTTGCTGATAGTTTTGTAGGGCAAGGATGGATCTGTGCCATTTCAGTCATAGTTTTGCTCATTTTGATGTTTGAAAAGGTGTAAAAATGTGTAGAAAAAGGGCATTTTACATAGAGTTATATAGGAGCCAATCCCAGTGACCTTCCACCGATAGTGAGAAGTTGTTGTGGTACGACGTTTCTGATTGGTTTAAATGATGCTTAATTGAAAAGGCACATGTGCTTGTACACACGCTTAACCCATTACCTCTTCATTTTTCACAATGTTTTCCCAAGCATTTTCTTGTAAGGGAGTCAGAACGGCATATATATTTACGAGGTCACGCGTCAAATGTATTCTACGTGTGCCAGCTAAAAGAAGAATCCTGTCCTGTTTTGGTACGTAATAAAATTATGAACATACTCAAAATCTTGCTTATGACCAAGTCACACGCTTAAGTCCGTGTCAAACGCTACGTCTTAACACATGCAACCACCCTTCCTCCTCTGGCAAGAGAGGTAACCGCCAAAGCACATACAGTATTAACAGTATGCATTGCCTCCCTTTATATTTCACAGGAATCTGTAATAACCTTATAAATTCTGTGCAAGATGATCTTTGGTCTCGCTGACACCAATTCGAATTTAATCGATGGGTAAATTATTAGCTTAAGGTATACAGCCCATCATTAAAAACACCACTTTCTAGCTGTACGAAATGTATCAAATTACATACACTTGTAAATACACTTCACGTAAGTTGATTCATCATGCCAGATTTCAAGATTATGCTTCAAGAAGAAAATAATTTACAAATATTAATTTACTCTATATTCATATGCAAGGGAGGTAATTTTGAACATGTTTGTCAAATATTTCCATAAGTATGCATTGATTATTTTTTTAAACCGTTCAAAGTACCTATGTTTCTATTATGAATGGAAATGTTACACGGTTTATGAATAACAGGGACTTTACAAATTTCGCCTCTGGCTCTTTAGTGCTAATGATGCATACCGGTAAATTCCGCAAAAATGTAATTATTGTTCGGCTTCTGAATTTTACATTTTCTCAACGGCGGTAGTGCATGTATTGCAATAGGTGAAATGAGGGTATAGAGGGGCGGATTGGGTTTGGCATCCACTACAAAACTAATCGAATGGTAGGTTTTGTCACAATTTACTAATAACATGATCAGATAATCACAAAATATTTGATAATTTATTCAATACTGTTCGGAAGGAATGCTTTCGAATCTGTCCGCAAAAATCACTTTAGTCTAAACACAAAATCATGGAACATAATTATACTCAGTTCCATAAATAAGTGTGCACTTTATTTTGTTTCATTTCTCCTTTGATTCTTGACTAAACATAATAAAGTTTGCTATCATACTGTAGGTAAGAGTTCTAGGTAAATGGCATACCCCTAAAATTTCGTCAAAAGGACAGTTTTGGTTTATTTTTCTTAGATTAAATACAGGTGGTATAAAAATAAAAGTTGCAAAAGTAAACAAAAATTGGTTACATTCAAATTTTGCTTAGATCAAGTAAATTGGAGTCTTTTTTGAAAATCTTTTATGGCCACCAATGTTGTCGATGCAAGCGAGTATGTGACGGTCGCAGAGAGCTCAAAAACCACAATATAACGACAGCATGAATGTTATTTTATTCCTGAGAGAGAGCAATGACAAAATCCTTGATATAGCTGATGTTTAGCAATGATGGAACGTTCCTCGCTTAATGACCCACGCATGTTCAATCGGATCCAAATCTTGTGCCAGGAAAGACTTCAACATTGTTTCTGTTAATAAAAAAAGATTCAAGTCAATATCGAACGGTATTAAATGAATAATGTTCGATTAACTAGAGATAATCAAAACTTTAATTTGACCAGATATGTGTACTTTTGCAACTTTTATTTTCATACCACCTTCATTTAACATTAGAAAAACAAACTCAAACTGTCTCAGCGCCCAAATTTTTAATATCTGACACTTTCTTGAGACTATAAGCGACACTATAATAGCAAACTCAGTTATTTTAGTGTGAGATGAGGGGAGAAATAAAACGAAAGAAAGTGCACACTTATTTATGGAACTGAGTATATTTACACATTTCACCCATATAAAAATAGGAGGGTGTGTGTTTTCAATTTTCAATACAATCGTACATGCGTTTGTTTGAATCTTGCAGGTGTGAGATTCGAACAATCGCTCTCAAAATAACAGTAGCTTTGAGTTCGATAAATATCGTAGTGTTTACATGGTGATAGATAAATATTGTAAACATATGTCATAATATCTTGACCAGACTATCTGTAACTGTTGGACCTTCAACATTTAGCTTTGCCATCCTAACATTGGAGTGACGTATATTACGTAACAATATGAATGGTAGGCCTACAAATACAAAAATATAGTTTTGAAGCAGTAAACAAAAACGCATGACACTCCAATTTTAGGAAGTAAATAGAGCCTGGACGGTATCGATACAGTTCTCTCTATGTTGCTACATAATAATTATTGCTACATTGATTTCAAAGATCAACATGGATCCTCGTCAAATTTTGTGCATGTACAGGTTGATTTAGATCCATGTTATTCTCAAATGCTATAACAGAACCATTTGACGGATACTGGCTCAAATACAATCTAGTATGTTAACGAATGCCTTTCGAAGATCCAGTAAAATACTTAGTAGATCTAGTTCATACAGAGTGCATTGTCATATACGCAATATGTGTATGAATCTAGTTCACCGGCAAAATAGCCTGCATATCACTATCACAAATAGTTTCACCCAATAGATCACTCAAAGTCTTAACGTCCATTTTCTCGTTTATCTGAACAAAATACGCGTTAGTAGACACGCTCGCAAGATCTTCCATTGCATAGTCAAGTTTATCACCAACGCCGATGACGTAAACAATAGCCATATCACCAAACGTTAAACGTTTTATCGCCATCTTTAGCCGGCGGTAATAGTCAAGATTGCCGTCGACGAAGAGAACAATGACGTTCAACGCGTCCGTGTCGTCGACGTTATTCGTGTTGGCGATATTCGTCCTGACGTCGTGAAGAAGTAGCGGTAACGTATCTGATTGTCGCGTCATCAGGCCCTCAAGCTGTTCTCGACCATGAACGTTATTTGTGAACGGAATATTTTTAATACTGTCACAGGAATGGGCCAGCACACCAGACCGGATCCTAGGATTGTTGGTTCGGGCCAGGATGCCGTCAATCAGATTGATGAATCTCTCGGATTTTGTTTTGCCAATGGAGAAAGCGTCATACACGTACATGACGTTAAGGTTGGAAAACGGCTCGCACTCTGTAATATAATTAGAAATCAGATTGTAAGAGCAACAGATGTCGATTAGGGAGTTCGAATTACAACAAAACAATGGATAGGAATGGATGGCATCGTTTTCAAAAAGAATGCAATGATTACAGTATGCCTTTTTCGTGCAAGCATTTGTCTAACGAGTTCAAGTACAAGTACGAGTTCAAGTACAATACGTAAGACAAAAGTCTAGGCTACATATTTTTTTAAAATAGTTAAGGAACTCTTCGCAACCAACATAATGAGAGCGTTGCAGGTCGGAGTACAAATACATGTTTGCGATCGAAGGGTCTAGTCTTTCAAGTTGAAAACGACAATACCCAAAGGTAAATAATTCAGAAAAATGATGATGCTTAATTAGATGAATTGAAAGGTATACTGACCCTTCATAGGCACTGGGTCGCTAGTTGCGTCCTCTACTGTGCCTGCAAATCATAAAGATTTTATATTAGAGGTTACTGTTGATTAATGGTAGGACACAGCTAGGTTTCGAAATGGAAATGTCGTTAATCGGGATCCTGCCGACTCAATAGGAATTTTTCTGAGAAGAAAGTTACCATTTTTCACCTATGTATATATAAAGGTTACTTGAGAGTTAAATATTAAGACAGGATAATATGACATAGTGTATGGATACAGACAACGGATAGTATACGTTTTTCCTGAGGACCCATTGTAGTTAATTTAGTTTTCAGAACAATACGGAGCCTTCATAGTCAGGCAACATTTGTTCATTTTTCAATAAATAATCTATCAATATCATGCCCATTGTTGACTTTAACAGTATGACGTCGGTGTAATTGCAAAACCTCGTAACTCCAGCTTTAACAAAGCTGGAATTACGAGCTTTTGCAATAACACCGACGATGAGAAATCTTACCTCCACACAATCGGTACGCCAGTATATTCTGTATAGACGATAGAGCATCGAAACTGTCCATTTTGTATACAAATTGTTCATCAGGATCACTCGCAATGGCTTTTAGCTCATCGTCATCTACTTGCCGCCCAATCCCAATCACGTATATGTAGGTACCAGCTTGCTTCAGGCTTCTAGCCTCGGCTAACGTTTGTCTTATATTCGTCGATTGACCGTCCGTCAGTAAAATCGCAATATGTGCAACACCGTCTCTTGCAATACCTTTAGCGAAACCATGTATTCGAAGATACTTCAATGCTTTGCCAGTTTCGGTACCGCCTTTTAGATGAGGAATCCTGAGAATTTCAGTCTTAAGTTTAGCAATGTCAGTTTCGTTGTCTATATCAATGACCGCATCGGCACCGTTACTGTAAACCACGACGCCAACTCGTGTTCTGTTGGGTTTCAGGTCGAATGTGTCAACGGTATCCGCTATGAACTCTTTCATCTTCTGGAAGTCGTTTGATAGAATACTGCTTGACGCATCGACCACGAAGAAGACATCTGCTGGTTTACCCCCACAATCTGTGAAAAATAAAAGAAGAAGAAATGATCAAGGCTGAAACATTAGATTTTTTAATATAAAAAAGGCAACGCCACAGACTGTGGTCAACAGCTGTTATTGATTTAATTAAGAAAACACGAGAATTACGCTTTTGTATTGTTTTGTAAGAAAATGTTTAGTGATGTAAGACCTGTACGGTAGAAGTGCCGAGCCCCTGCTTAGTGTTCGACCCGTATCCTCCCTGACATCTGATAAAAGTCATAAATATTTCACCAATGGACGTGAATCATCTAAGTTAGAGATATGCTAGGTGATCGGATTTGATATTGTGGCTATACTGGTGAGAAAAATATCAGTTGGGGCCTAATCTATGGTAAGCCGCGCCAGCCTCCGCAAATATTACCATATCAGTTGAAAGATGCATACTGTATACAAATCATATCTATATCAACAATTATTTTGTCATCAACGGCAACTTTGAAATTGGACAATCCATGAATTTTGTCGTTCAGGAAAGGGTAAAATTGGACCAGTCTATACGTCTACCCTTTTGCGAAGATTTAACCTTTATCCTACGAATTTTGAAGACCCTAGCGAAGTAAGCTTAAGAAAACGTGGATGCAGAAGAAATTGCTGTTAACTAATATATCCCTTTGTCGCAATACTTTCTTTTCTATATAGTATTTATACAGGTCACATCTTTATCAAAAGCTGCTCTATAATCTATAGTAGGTTTTGAAAATATATGTGTAGTTTGCTTTTTAAACAGTCTTTCATCAACTATTCTAAAATAATTAATTGAGCTTACATTTCCCAAAAAATTCCTCCTAAGTATTTTGAGATATTTTTAACAGTACCATTTGTTTTCAAAATGACCTGCAAAATAACGTCGCTTGACGTTCTGCTAATGCGAGGGAACGTCAAATTCGCTTTGACGCAGAAAAAATGACGTGACGTCATTTCGGCGACTTTTATGACGTCACAAATAAAAAATTTGACTAGTTTATTTAACTGGGATACTTTGTTGTTACGGAGCTTCAGGTAACGGATGAAATTTTATAATAAAGCAATTCACAATCTCGACATCTTGGATAAAAGCCGACAAAAAGACCACTGAGGAATCCGATTGCCGGAAGAAGCTTAAAAACGAGGCTACGACAGCTTGAGCCAAACTCACAAAGCAACAAAATCGCTCAAATCTATACGCCCAAAATACCTAAGTCGTGGTCAATTCCAATGACCCCGGTATAAGTCAGGCTTCTGTGGTAAGATACAGAAAGCATTCTTTAGTAAAATGTACATGTATCTGGTAGTAAATCAACAAAATAAGCTAGTTCTATAGACGACACTTATTAATAGCTCCCAGGCAAGATAATCTGGATTCAGAGTATGATATCTGGTAGTAACTAAAGAAAATAAGCTTATTCTATAGGCGACACTGACTAACAGATCCTAGGCCCTTTTGCACTAAAATCTGGATTCAAAATATGATATCTGGTATTAAATCAACAAAATAAAATAGTTGTATGGGCGACACTGATTAACAGATCCCAGGCCCATTTGGACCAAAATCTGGATTCAGAGTAATGAATATGATATCTGGTAGTAAATCAACTAAATAAGTTAGTCTTATAGGCAACACTGATTGACAGCTCCCAGGGCCATTTGCACCAACATGTTCATTCAGAGTATGATATCTGGTAGTAATTCAGCAAAATAAAATAGTTATTAAGGGTGACACTGATCAACAGCTCCCAGGTCCTTTTACATCAAGATCTTAATTCAGAGTATGATATCTGGTATTAAATCAACAAAATCAGCTAGTTCTGTAGGCGACACTGATTAACAGATCCCAGGCCCGTTTGCACCAAAATTTTGATTCAGAGTATTATTTCTGGTAGTAACTCAACAAAATTAGCTAGTTCTAAAGGCTACACTGATTAACAGTTCCCAGTTTCATTTGTACCAAAATCTGGAGTCAGAGTATGAAAATGTTTATATTGCAGTAAATCAACAAGAAGCTCGTTCTATAGGCGACACTGATTTACAGCTCCCAGGCCCATTTGCATCAACATCTGGATTCAGAGTATATCTAGTAGTAAATCAACAAAATAAGCTAGTTCTATAGGCGACACTGAATAACAGCTCAAAGCCCCATTTGCACAAAAAACTGGATTCAGAGTATGATACCTGGTAGTAAATCAACAAGGTAAGTAAGTTCTATAGGAGACACTGATTAACAGCTCAAAGCCCCATTTGCACAAAACTCTGGATTCAGAGTATGATATCTGGTCGTAAATCAACAAAATAAGTTAGTTCTATAGGCAACACTAATAAAAGGCTCCCAGGCTCTTTTTGCATCAAAATCTGGATTCAGAGTATGATATCTGGTAGTAAATCAACAAGATAAGTTAGTTCTATAGGCGACACTGATTAACAGCTCCCAGATACAATTACACCAAAATCTTAATTTAGAGTATGATACCTGGTAGTAAATCAACAAAATAAGCTAGTTCCATAGGCGACACTGATTAACAGCTCCCAGGACCTTTTTGCACCAAAATCTGGATTCAGAGTATGATATCTGGTAGTAAATCAACAAAAAGCTGGTTCTTTAGGCGACAGTTATTAACAGTTCAAAGGCCCTTTTGCACCAAAATCTGGATTAAGAGTATGATACCTGGTCTTAAATCAACAAAATATGCTAGTTCTATAGGCGACACTGATTAACAGCTCCCAGTCTTATTTGTACCAAAATCTGGAGTCAGAGTTTGATATCTGGCAGAAAATTAACAAAAACAAATACTTCTATAGGCGACACTGATTAACAGCTTCCAGGTCCTTTTGCACCAAAATCTGGATTCAGAGTATGAAAATGTTTATATGGTAGTATATCAACAAGAAGCTAGTTCTATAGGCGAAACCCATTAACACCTCCCTGGCCCATTTGCACCAAACTCAGGATTCATAGCATGATATCTAGTAGTAAATAAACGAAATAAGCTAGTTCTATAGGCGAAACTAATTATTGGCTCCCAGGCCCTTTTTGCACCAAAATCTGGATTCAGAGTATGATACATGTATCTGGTAGTAAATCAACAAAATAAGCTTGTTCTATCGGCGACACAGATTAATAGCTCCCAGGCCCATTTGCACCATAATCTTGATTCAGAGTATGCTATCTGGTAGTAAATAAACACAATAAGCCAGTTCTATAGGCGACGCTGATTAACAGCTCATAATTTTATGCCCTTTTGGCACCAAAATCTTAATTCAGACTATGATATCTGGTAGTAAATAAACAAAATAAGTTAGTTCTATAGGCGACACTGATTAACAGCTCCCTGTCCCCTTTTTGCACAAAAATCTGGATTCAGAGTATGATATCTGGTAGTAACTAAACAAAATAATTTAGTTCTATAGTCGACACTGATTAACAGCTCCCAGGCCCATTTGCAACAAAATCTGGATTCAGAGTATGATATCTGGCAGTAAATTTACAAAATAAGCTAATTCTATAAGTGACACTGATTAACAGCTCCAAATCCCTTTTTTAACCAAAAAGTATGATATCTGGTAATATATCAACAAAATAAGCTAGTTCTCTAGGCGACACTGAGTAACAGCTCCCACGTCTATTTGGACCAAAATCCGGATTCAAAGAATGTCATCTGATAGTAAATCAACAAAATACACTAGTTATATAGTCGATACTGATTAACAGATCCTATGCCCATTTTCACCAAAATCTGGATTCAGAGTATGATATCAAGTAGTAAATCAACAAAATAGGCTAGTTCTAAAGACGACACTGATTAACAACTGCCAGGCCCATTTGCACCAAAATCTGGATTCAGAGTATGATATCTGGTAATTAATCAACTAATAAGCTCGTTCTATAGGCGACACTGACTAGCAACTCCGGGGTCCTTTTGCACAAAGATCTTAATTCAGAGTATGACATCTGGTAGTAACTCAAAAAACAAGTTCTATAGGCGACGCTGATTAACAGATCCCCGACCCTTTTTGCACCAAAGTCTGGATTAAGAGTATGATATCTGGTAGTAACTCAACAAAATAAGCTAGTTCTAGAGGCGACACTGATTAAAAGCTCCAAGTCCCATTTGCACTAATATCTTGAGTTAGAGTATGATATCTGGTAGTAAATAAACAATATAAGGCAGTTCTTTATGAGACACTGATTGACAGCTCCGTTGCCCATTTGTACCAACATCTGGATTCAGAGTATGATATTCTTATATGGTAGTAAATCAACAAAAATAGTTCTATAGGCGACACTGATTAACAGCTCCCATGCCCTTTTTGCACCAAAATCTGGATCCAAAGTATAATATCAGACAGTAAATGAACAAAATAGGCTAGTTCTATATTCGACACTGATAAGCAGCTTCAAGGCCCTTTTGCACCAAACTCTTGATTCAGAGTAAGATATCTAGAAGTAAATCAACAAAATAAGCTAGTTTTATATGCGACACTGATGAACAGCTCCAACGACCTTTTTCCACGAAAAACGGGATTTATAGTATGATATAAGGTAGTAAATCAACGAAAAGGCTAGTTCTTTAGCCGATAGTGATTTCAGTTCTATAGGCGACACTGATTAACAGCTGCCAGTCCCATTTGTAACAAAATCTGGAGTCAGAGTATGATAGCTGGAAGAAATTAACAAAATAACCTAATTCTATGTGCGACACTAATTAACAGGTCCCAGACCCATTTGCATCAAAATCTGGATTAAGGATATGATAATTTTTATATGGTAATAAATCAACAAACAGCTAGTTCTATAGGTGACACCGATTAACTGCTCCCAGACCCATTTGCACCACATTCTGGATTCAGAGTATTATATCCGGTAGTATATCAACAAGATAAGTTAGTCCTATAGGCGACACTGATTTAGGCTCCATGCCCCATCTGCACCAATATCTTGATTCAGAGTATGATACCTGGTAGTAAATCAACAAAATAAGCTAGTTCTATAGGCGACACTGATTAACAGCTTCAAGGCCCTTTTGCACCAAAATCTGCATTTAGAGTAAGATATAAGGTAGTAGCTCAACAAAGGAAGCAAGTTCTATAGGCGACACAGATTAAGAGATCCTAGTCCTATTTGCACCAAAATCCGGAGTCAGAGTATGATATCTGGTGGTTTATCAACAAAGTAAGCTAGCTCTATAGGCGACACTGATTAAAAGCTCACAGGTCCATTTGCACCAAAATCTGGATTCGGAGTATGATAGTTTTTATATGGTAGTAAATCAACAAAAAGCTAGTTCTATAGGCGACACCGATTAACAGCTACCAGGCCCTTTGCACCAAGATCTTAATTCACAGTATGATATCTTGTAGTAAATCAACAAAATAAGCTACTTCTATAGGCGACACTGATTAACAGCCCCGAGTCCCATTTGCACCAAAATCTTGAGTCAGAGTATGATATCTGGGAATAAATCAACAAATTAAGTTAGTTCTATAGGCGACATTGATTAACAGATCCTAGGCCCTTTTGCACCTAAATCTGGATATGATATCAGGTAGTAAATCAACAAAATAGTGTAGTTGTATAGGCTAAACTGATTAACAACGGCCAGGCCCATTTGCACCATTATCTGGATTCAGAGTATGATACCTGGTAGGAGATCTACAAATAAGCTATTTCTATATGTGACACTGAGTAACATTTACCAGGCGCATTTGACCCAAAATCTAGATTTAGATTATGATATCTGGTAGTAAATCAACAGAATATGCTAGTTCTATATGCGACACTGATCAACAGTTTATAATTTTATGCCCTTTTTGCACAAAATTCTGGATTCAGAGTATGATATCTGGCAGTAAATCAACAATATAAGCTAGTTCTATAGGCGACACAGATTAAAAGCTTCCAGGCCCTTTTTGCAGCAAAATCTGGATTCAGAGCATGATGTCTTGTAGTAAATAAACAAATAAGTTAGTTCTATATTCGACACTGATTAACAACTGTAAGGCCCTTTTTGCACCACAATCTGGATACAGAGTATGATAGCTGGTAGTAAATCAACAAATTAAACTAGTTCTATATTCGACACTAATAAGCAGCTTCAAGGCCCTTTTGCACCAAACTCTTGATTCAGAGTAAGATATCTGGTAGTAAATCAACAATATAAGCTAGTTCTATATGCGACACTGACAAAAAGCTCCCAAGACCTTTTTATACGAAAATCGGGATTTAGAGTATGATATCTGGTAGTAAATCAACAAAAAAGCTAGTTCTTTAGGCGACAGTGATTAACAGCTGCCAGTCCCATTTGTAACAAAATCTGGAGTCAGAGTATGATAGCTGGTAGAATCCAACAAAATAACGTAATTCTATGTGCGACACTAATTAACAGGTCCCAGACCCATTTGCATCAAAATCTGGATTAAGGATATGATAATTTTTATATGGTAATAAATCAACAAACAGCTAGTTCTATAGGTGACACCGATTAACAACTCCCAGACCCATTTGCACCAAATTCTGGATTCAGAGTATGATATCCGGTAGTAAATCAACCAGATAAGTTAGTTCTGTAGGCGACACTGATTAAAAGCTCCAATGCCCATTTGCACCAATATCTGGATTCAGAGTAAGATATCAGGCAGTAGCTCAACAAAGGAAGCTAGTTCTATAGGCGACACAGATTAAGAGATCCTAGTCCCATTTGCACCAAAATCTGGAGTCAGAGTATGATATCTGGTCGTTTATCAACAAAGTAAGCTAGTTCTATAGGCGACACTGATAAAAAGCTTACAGGTCCATTTTCACCAAAATCTGGATTCGGAGTAGGATAGTTTTTATATGGTAGTAAATCAACAAAAAGCTAGTTCTATAGGCGACACCGATTAACAGCTACCAGGTCCTTTTGCACCAAGATCTTAATTCACAGTATGATATCTGGTAGTAAATCAACAAAATAAGTTAGTTCTATAAGCGACACTGATTAACAGCTCTCAGTCCAATTTGCACCAAAATCTTGAGCCAGAGTATGATATTTGGGAATAGATCAACAAATTAAGCTAGTTCTATATGCGACACAGATTAAAAGCTCCCAGGCCCTTTTTGCACTAAAATCTGGATTCAGAGTGTGATATCTTGTAGTAACGCAACAAACAAGTAAGTTATATAGGCGCCACTGGTGATTAACATCTCCAAGGCCCATTTGCATTAAAATCTGGATGCAGAGTATGATATCTGGTTGTCAATCAACAGAATAAGCTAGTTTTATAGGCGACACTGACAAAAAGCTCACAGGCCCGAGTGCACCATAATCTTGATTCGGAGTATGCTACCTGGTAGTAGATCTACAGTAGATCTACAAATAAGCTAGTTTTATAGGCGACACTGATTAACAACTCCAATGGCCTTTTGCACCAAACTCTGAATTCAGAGTATGATATCTGGTAGTAAATCAACACAATAAGCAAGTCTTATAGGCGACACTGATTTACAACTCCAAGGCCCTTTTGCACCAAAATCTGGAGTCAGAGTATGATATCTGGTAGTAAATCAACACAATAAGCTAGTTTTATAGGCGACACTAATTAACAACTCCAAGACCCTTTTGCACCAAAATCTGGAGTCAAAGTATGTTATCTGGTAGGAAATCTATACACTAAGCTAGTCCCATAGGTGACACTGATTAATAGCTCCAAAGCCCTTTTTTCAACAAAATTAGTATTTAGATTATGATAACCATTAGTAAATCAACAAATTAAGCTAGTTCTATAGACTACAAAAATTAAAAGCCCCTAGGCCCATTTGAACCAAAATCTGGATTTGGAGTATGATATCAGGTAGTAAATCAACAAAATAAGCTAGCTCTGTAGGCAACACTGGTGTACAGCTCTAATGCCATTTTTGCACCAAAATCTGGAATCAGAGTATGATATCTGGTAGTAAATCAACAAAATAAATTAGTTCTATAGCTGACACTGATAACCAACTCCAAGGTCCATTTGCACCAAAATCTGGATTCAGAGTATAATATCTGATAGTAAATCAACAAAATAAGCTAGTTCTGTAGGTGAAACTGATTAACAGTTCCCATTCCCATTTGAACCAAAATCTGGATTCAGAGTATGATATCTGACGACATATCAACAAACTAAGCTAGTTCTATATGCGACAATGATTAACATTCCCCACGTCCGTTCGGACCAATATCTGGATTCAGTGTAAGATATCTGGTAGTAAATCAACACAATAAGCTAGTTTTATAGGCGACACTGATTAACAGCTCCCAGGCCCATTTGCACCAAAATCTGGATTCAGAGTATGATATCTGGTAGAAAATCAACAAAAAAAACTAGTTCTATAGTTGACACAGATTAACAGCTTATAATTGTATTCCCTTTTTGAACCAAAATCTGGATTCAGAGTACCTGGAAATAAATCAATAAAAATAAGGCGACAGAGTTTAACAGCTCCCATGCGCTTTTTGCACCAAAAATCTGGATTCAGATTATGATATCTGGTAGTAAATCAACAATATAAGGTCGTTCTATAGGCGACACTGATTAACAGCTCCGAGGCACATTTCTACCAAAATCTAGATTCAGAGTATGATAATCTTATATGGTAGTAAATTAAAAATAAGCTAGTTCTATAGGCGACATTGATTAACAGCTCCCAGGCCGATGTTGCACCAAAATCTTGATTCAAAGTATGATATCAGGTAGCAAATCAACAAAATAGGCTAGTTCTATAGGCAACACTGATTAACAGCTCACAGGCCCATTTGCACAAAAATCTGGATTCAGAGTATGATATCTGGTAGCAAATCAACAAAATAAGCTAGTGCTATATGCGACATTGATTAACGGCTCTCAGGCCGATTCTGCGCCAAAATCTTGATTCAATGTATGATATCAGGTAGCAAATCAACAAAATAAGCTAGTTCTATAGGCGACACGGATTAACAGCTCTCAGGCCGATTCTGCACCAAAATTTTGATTCAAAGTATGATATCAGGTAGCAAATCAACAGAATAAGCTAGTTCTATAGGCGACACGGATTTACAGCTCTCAGGCCGATTCTGCACCAAAATCTTGATTCAAAGTATGATATCAGGTAGCAAATTAACAAAATAAGCTAGTTCTATAGGCGACACGGATTAACAGCTCCCAGGCCGAATCTGCACCAAAATCTTGATTCAAAGTATGATTTCAGGTAGCAAATCAACAAAATAAGCTAGTTCTATAAGCAACATGGATTAACAGCTAATCATTTCATGCCCATTTTGCACCAAAATCTAGATTCAGAGTAAGATATCTGGTAGTAAATCAACATAATAAGCTACTTCTATAGGCGACACTGATTAACAACTCCACGGCCCTTTTGCACCAAAATCTTGAGTCAGAGTATGATATTTGGTAGTAAATCAACAAAATAAGCTAGTTCTATAGGTGACACTGATTAACAGCTTATAATTGTATGCCCTTTTTAAACCAACATCTGGATTCAGAGTATGACACCTGGCAATAAATCAACAAACTAGAGTCTTCTGTAGCAGGAGGTTCGGTAAGGGTGTTGTGGTAGTACTGGTTTGAGAAACAACAGGAATCCATGGGTAGGTGCTCCAGCCGCCGCGATATGACCCTGGTAGTTGAAAACGGCGTAAAACCACAATAAACTCAAACTCTGTAGCTGACACAGATTGACAGCTCCCATGCGCTTTTTGCACCAAGAATCTGGATTCAGAGTATGATATCTCGTAATTAATCAATAAAATAAATTTGTTCTATAGGTGATACTGCTTAACAGCTCCAAGGCCCATTTGCACCAAAATCTTGATTCAAAGTATGATATCTGGTAGTAAATCAACAAAATAAGCTAGTTCTCTAGGCGACACTGGTTGACAGCTCCCACATCAATTTGGACCAAAATCTGGATTCAAAGAATGACATCTGGCAATAAATCAACAAAACAAGCTTGCTATATATGCGACACTGATAAATAGCTCCCAGTCCCATTTGCACCAAAATCTAGAGTCAGAGTATGATATCTAGTACTATATCAACAACATAAGCTAGTTCTATGGGCGACACTGATTAACAGATCCTAGTCCCATTAGCACTAAAATCTGGTTTCGAATTATGATATCAGGTAGTAAATCAACAATAGAGGCTAGTTATTATAAATAGGCGACACTGATTAACAACTGCCAGGGCCATTTGCACCAAAATCTGGATTCAGAGTAGGATATCTGATAGTAAATCAACAAAATAAGCTAGTTCTATAGGCGACACTGATTAACAGCTCCATGGCCCCTTTTTGCACCAAATTTTGGATTCAGAGTATGATATCTGGTAGTAAATCAACAAAATAAGTTAGTTCTAAAGTCGACACTGATTTACAGCTCAAAGGCCCTTTTGCACCAAAATCTGGATTCAGAGTATGATATCTGGTAGTAAATCAACAAAATACACTAGTTCTATATGTGACACTGACTAACAGCTCCCCGGCTCTTTTTGTACCAAAATCTGGATTCAGAGTATGATAACTGGTAGCAAATCAACAAATTAAGCTAGTTCTATAGGCGACAATAATTAACGACTCCTATGCCTATTTGCATCAAAATCTGGATTCAGAGTATGATATCGGGTAATTTATCAACAAAATAAGCTAGTTCTCTAGGCGACACTGATTGACAGCTCCCACGTCCATTTGAACTAAATCTGGATTCAGAGAATGACATCTTGTAGTAAATCAACAAAATACGCTAGTTCTGTAGGCGATACTGATTAACAGTTGCTAGGCCCATTTGCACCAAAATCTGGATTCAAAGTATGATATCAGGTAGTAAATAAACAAAATAGACCAGTTCTATACACGACACTGATAAACAGCTCCCAGGCCCATTGCACCAAAATCTGGATTCAGAGTATAATGTCTGATAGTAAACCAACAAAATTAGCTGGTTCTATAGGCGACATTGATTAACAGCTCCTATGCCCTTTTTGCACCAAAATCTTGATTCAGAGTATGATATCTGGTATTAAATAAACAAAGTAAGCTAGTTCTATAGGCGACACTGATTAACAGCTCCAAGGCCCATTTCCACCAAAATCTGGATTCAGACTAAGATATCTGGTAGTAAATCAACAAAATAAGCTAGTTCTATAGGTGACACTGATTAACAGCTTTGCACCAAAACCTGGATTCAGAGTATGATATCTGGTAGTACATGTAAATGTACAAAATAAGCTAGTTCTAAAGGCGACAATGATTAACAGCTCCCAGGCCCATTTGCACCAAAATCTGGATTCAGAATATCATATCTGGTAGTATATCAACAAAATAGGCTAGTTCTATAGGCGACACGTATTAACAGCTCCCAGGCCCATTTGGACCAAAGTCTGGATTCAAAGTATGACATCTGGTAGTAAATCAACAAAATATGCTTGTTCTATAAGCGACACTGATTAACTTTTCCTTGTTCGATTTGCATCAAAATCTTAATTCAGAGTATAATCTCTGGTAGTAAATCAACAAAATACAATGTACATATTAATATGAACTAGTCTAGATCAATGACTTGCTCGATTAACAACATTATGCATGTATCTATTTATTCATTTATCATATGGTACCGGAAGGAACACCTAGAAAATACCCAATATTGTTAGAGGCAACTAGAAACAACGACAGGAGTACGGATGAGCTACGTCTGGCCATACAACCATTTTCCAAACAATGACTCCTTTTGGCGCACATAACAGAAAAGGCATGGGGACATTGGAATAAAAGCAGGAAATGCGTTTCCTCTCTTTGCCTCAATGCCGTAAGCTTACAATACCATTTTTGCATCGCGGCTTACACTATTGTTCTAATCAAAAGTATGGTGCCATTTCAAAGCTTACAAAATATCCACGTTTAGCGGTCAATTCTCGCATCCTATTCTACAAAGTAGAAGTTGAACTGAATTAATGTTGTTTCGGTGTTGACAAATTGCGTATTTAATAGTCTGTGACACTTAATCGTGCTTAATTTAGTTTTTAATCCGATAATTTATAGCAGCACATTATGTAATCAATAAAGGGCGTAATTGAGATATAAGGAATTTGTGACATTTTGTTGACGGGCTATTTACAGCCATAAATCATAAGGCGCCTGCCAAATTTGGAGTATGGTATTTCATACGAATTCATTCGACTGTTGGACTTTTGCCTTTAGTTTAGCAACTAACTTATTTTGCGTCGAGATTGTCCATCCTTTAAAGAACTATTTAAAGCTCATAATCTGATAACTAAGCAGAATCCTGTAAATATGCATAGTTTTGTCAAACACTATAAGATTGACACTTTTAAAATTTGATGTGACACAGAAAACATTGTTTCAGTTACTTGACTTTGGGAACTTCTAACACAGACAGCATTTCATACTTTACTCTAATTGCCTTTTATCTTTTATACGCCCGAATGGTCGTATTATGTTATGACCCCGGTAGTACGTCCGTCCGTTCATGTCTATCCGTCCGTCTGTACGTCCGCTAGCAATTTCTTCTGTGCGCAACTTCCCCTACAGTTTTGATTGGAATTTGATCAAATTTGTCACAATGAATATCCATGGTGTTTTGTTAGGCACACCGCTTACTGAATTCAGATAACGTGTATCGTTCTTGAAGTATCTGCTCTTCAATTTAAAAATGCATATTTTCTTGTGTGCGCAACTTCTCTTACAGTTTTGGTCAGATTGTAAAACTTGTCACAATGAAACTTCATGGTGTCTAGTTGTACAGACTTTTTACGGAATTCAGGTAACTCTTTTCGTTCTTGAATTATTTGCCCTTGAATTTAATGGAAAATGCCCATTTTCTCAAAAATGCCCATTTTCGCGTGTGCGCAACTCCTACAGTTTTAACCAGAATTTAATTAAACTAGTCACAATGAATCTTGATCGTGTCTAGTTATGCAAATAAAATTTTGATAACATTTCATGTTAGTATTATCTGCCCTTGAATTGAAAAAAATGCCAATTTTACTGACAAGCCCATCTCGGGCGTGTATGCGCCGCTCTGCGAAGCTCTTGTTGTAAAAAAATGGTCAATGACTGAGTTGGTTCTTGAAGGATTTAAATATGACTCTCTGTGATTATACATTATATAGTGATTTGACTTACATTGCTTGACTGTTCCCGTGTCCAGTTTTGTATCGTTTTTATATCCCTCATCACCGACCATAATATCGTCTGTATGGATAGCTGAAAGGGAAAAAATATGATTACGAGAGTATCTAATAACTCATTTTCAAACAGTAACGCCTTTTGACGCCATACAAGATAAAGGCTTTGAAAAACATTGTGGAAAATAAAGACAAGCAATTTCTTCATTTCCCACAATGTTTTCTTAATAGAACATCCAAAACAAAGTGAAATACCACGCTCTTGATTTTGTTGTCTTCAATACCTTCGTAATTTGGACAAGTATAAAATCTTGCCGTCTGGTATTGGGTTAAAAGCTCTGTCTAATTCTATGATAACATAAAAATACGAGTACTGTATAATAATTTGGATGTCCTAGATTAATTAAATAAAAAAGAGTTGTACGGTCGACGATTAAACATTTGCACTGTCCATGAATAATATCACGGTGGTTTATCACATGACTCAGAATTTCAGAAAATCGTCGATATTTTTGTTAAGGGGGAATGCTCCAGTTTTTCGGAACACTCGGTCTTTACTGTAGTAAATTAAATGTTTCGTACCAATATGTTTCTCTACCATATTTTCAATAATATAACACATCATTACAATTTACCATTTTCGAAGGTAAAAGTGTATTTATTATGCGAAACTGATTTCCTCAAGTTGGAAATCGATCATTTAGAGCAAGACAGTCGTAAGCGTGTATGCATTTACCACTGTTTTGCGTCATTTTGTTCATGTGTAGCTGATAAAAAATGCTGTAAATCACTAATAAGTGGCTGACCTATACATTTTCTTTTTGAATTATTACCAGGACATGTTGCTAAATACAATGAGGGAGTTTTATCAAATTCTATTATGTAGAACTTGAAATATTTCCAAAAATATGCAAATTTTGACATAAAACACTCCAGCTTCGTTGATCTAACTGAACACGTGAGCATGCTGTTTTATACATTTACGCCTTTAAAGTAGCACATATTTTGGGTTTTCTGTTCTTATTAGATGTAAGACGTTACTTTAAATCCGTTTTCGGGACTAAACGATGAATATGCAGCATTTTATTAGCATTTTAGTGACCTTGGACAAGTGCAAGAAATTGTTCATTTTTTCGATGTAGGGGTATGTCATACGAATGCCTATAAAATTCAAACAAGATCGCTGACCATCCATTTTTATTTTATTTTTCAATTGGTAATAACATGTTATTTCAACATACAAAATATAAATGAATTCTATTATTGGGAAAACATTTATGAAACTGGAGCATTCCCCCTTAATACTTGACCAATTCGAATTCGGTTTGAAGCAGAGAAGGTGGAAAATGCCAGCAATAAGCTGGGCGTAGTGGAAATTTTAAATATTAACTGATAAAAAACATATTGAAGATCAACCAAAATTTTGGTTGATCTTGATTTATTAAAAAAAAAAAACACTACGTTCATCTAATGCATGACGTCTTTCCACTTTCTCTGCTTCAAACCGAATTCAAATCAGTCCCATATTAACAAAGTTTTTTTCTGGAATCGTTGTATCAGGTGATCATCCACCATGAATATCAGCCCTTGTTAATATATAAAAACTGCATTCAAAATTACCCATTCCTTGAACTCTCATTTTAATATCTAGCAATCTGATTAAAATCCGGTGTTACTTGACTAACAGGGACATCTGACAGGCACCAGTAGGGAGTCGTCTTAAATGACCTTTTCTTCTGACCAATCAAATTAATACTTAAATGAATTCTGAAAGCGATTAACACATTACACAATACCAAGAGGACATCATATTTCAATGCAGAACTATGTGTTTGCACGTGCTTGCACTGGAAAATCACACGTAACAAGATATTTGATTGATGAGAGATAATATAGCAGATTTAGACTTTCCTATGGTCACTGAAGATGACCCATGACTTGTGCCTGTCAGATGATACTGTAAGTTGAAAACGGATTACAATCAGATTAGAATTACCTTGGCATGCAGCTTTTGCTAAAATAGTCTGGATGGTACCAAGGGTAGAAAAGTCGTCCACTCTAAATTTTAGCCGCTTCCCGCCATCTTTGGACGCGATATATTTAAGCTCAGTCTCGTCCACATTATGGCCGACACCGACCGAAATCATTTTAATCCCAACGGTTTTGGAAATGGACGCTTCCTTTGTCGTATTTTCGTTGTTCATGGAATACCCGTCAGTGATCACAATCATAATTTGGTCGACGTTTCTACCCCCGTTTTCAGTGTCAAACATACGTTCTCTGGCGTATTTTATGACACCGCCTGTGTTGGTCCCGCCTCCCACGTATTGAATAAGGTCAATAGCTGTTGTCACTTCCGGTACACTGTAATAGTCTTGTAGGCCGAAGTTTTTGTGAATGTCATGCCCGTATGTTACTACTCCGACGTGGATGCCGCTCGGACTGATTGGAAAATCTTTGACGAGACTTTGAACGAAGTGGAGTTGTTTGACGAAATCTTCTTCCCAAATGCTCTTTGAGGAATCGATGGCAAATACGACGTCAGCAACCTTGTGGGCACAGTTTGTATCTGAAATGAATATAAAGAAAAAAGTAAATGTTGGGAGATAAAAAAGTATAGGTAAGATGTTAGGATGGTTAAGATATTTTCTCATTGTATCTTTGCAAATTGAGGAATCTGATTAAAAGCGGATAAGGAAGAAACGTGTTTTAGACAAATGTTGGTCTAGAACAGTCTGCTCGAGTTTTGAAGTCCTATCAGCATCAACAAAGTTCTTCATTTGACTTTTTCATTTTCTATAGGAAAAATGAACAGCTAGATAGCAGAAATGCATTTCGATACAGTTTGATAGGGACCACAAATGCATAAATGCCTTTATCTGAATTTAATTACTTCATTCATATGCTAAGTTATTACACATTCACACAACAATTTCAATAAAATAACTATACATAGAGTAAGACCAACTGTTTTGCTTACCTATCGTCTGGAATGGAGCAGCAGCTGAGAACTGAAAAGGAAAGTACAACCGTTTAACCCTTTCCCAAACGACAAAATTTTAGGGTGATCCACATCAAAAACTGCCACAAATGGCAGAATGGAAGTTATTTCAGACATAATTTGTGTAAAGTATGGCATAGAAAATATTGAGACAAAAGGAGAAACTGCTGGTTATCAGCAGTTTCTTCTTTTGTCTCAATGTTTTCCCAAGCCTTTTCCATTAGGGACGTCAAAACCAGGTTTTGTTTGGGAAATGGTTAACATTACATCAAAATTCCCAAACGCTAATAAATTAAATGAAAGTCAACTGTGTCTTTTAAATGAATCAAAGCCCAAAATAATTCATAGCATTAGGACGTAAATGAGATAACATGTCTTGACCAAACAATTCTTCGCTACGACCATTCTGTGTCATTTTAGAACGCCAGGAGCATGCAAGAGCATCTCCTACAACCAATCGTGTGACCTTATAAATCGCGAGACTTTGAAAAAAATATCTGCACACGCACGGTTTATAAGGACACATGACAGTTTGTAAGCAGGCCCGTAGGAACAGGGGGGGGGGGGGGGGGCTATATTGGCCAAAAATGCCAAATTTTCTTAATTTTACTCTGTAATTTTGGGAAAATCTGAATTAGCCCTCCAATATTCAGGGCAAAGGCTTTAGCCCCCCCCCCCCCACATAGGATATTGCTTCCTACGGGCCTGGTAAGAGAGGATTTATTTCTATAAACAATACATTCAGTTTCATAATGTATCCCTATGTCAGGGAATCACATGTTAAGCAATTACAGAAAATCTTAAATAATTAATACTAGTAGTATGTTTATGTGTGAACGATTTGAATTTAGTTTGAAGCAGAGAATGTGTAGAAATATCAAGGATTTGCTGGATGTGACGGTCTTTTCTAAACAGCATCTGATAAAAAGTCTATTGACAAGGAAACAACTTTTGTAAGTTCGTTTATAACATTTTTCAATCAATTGTTATTTCAAAAATCCACCACATTCAGAAAATCTAAGGATTGTTTTTGTGTTCAATGCGCAAAACATTTTCAAATTGGTCACGTTTAAACAAAATCATCAAGTATTAATTGCTGAAATTAGTGTTGCTGTGTCGCGTGTTTGTAAAAGGGGATAGCATTTGAAAATCTTGCCACTGCAAAAGGGTTGACTGACACTGAATTTGGTAGTAGAAAAAGTGTGTCAACTTATTTTGAAATGCATCCAACAAAATTGGTATACATATCTTGTCTTGCTTAAATTGACATTTGCGATTTATGATAAGCTGTTTAAGCCTTTGGAAATTAATATTATTTTTGAGTAATCCAATTTCAAAGTTGCTACAGACGACAAAATAGATGTTGATAAAAAAAAGTATGTGTGTATAATAAAACAATTAAAAATATTGAGACAAAAGGGGAACTGCTGATTATCATCCGTTTCGTTTTCGTTTTTTTTTTTTTTTTTTTTTTTTTTTTGCCTCGATGTTTTCCCAAGCACTTTCTCACAAGGGGCCCGTATTACTAACGATCGTACGTTTAATTTTTGCATAATTACTTGTAACAACAGCCCTGATTGGCTCAGACGGACAATCGTTAGTAATACGGGCCCCTGGTCTTTGGGAAAGGGTCAAAGAACATCAAGTCTCGCCCAAAGAAGACCAGTTTTTATTGCCTTACAAATAGATAAACTTTTGAGGCAAAACACGAAGGTGTTTATAAACAGCATGCTCTCCTTTCCTCCATATATTCTGTTCTAATAATGTACATAGATAGAAGTTAAGGGGGAATGCTCCAGTTTCCTAATTTTTTCCCAATGATAGAATTTAGTCATATTTTGTATGTTGAATTACATGTCATTACCATTTGAAAAATAAAATAAAAATGGATGGTCAGCGATCTTGTGTGAATTTTATAGACATTCGTATAACATACCCCTACATCGAAAAATAGCACAATTTCTTTCACCTGTCCAAGGTCACTAAAATGCTAATAAAATGCTGTGTATTCATATTTTAGTCCCAAAAACGGATTTAAAGTAACGTCTTACATTAAATAAGAACAGAAAACCCAAAATGTGTGCTATTATAAACGCTTAAATGTATACAACAGCATGCTCACATGTTCGGTTAGATCAACGAAGCTGGATTGTTTTATGTCAAAATTAGCATATTTTGGGAAATATTTCAAGTTCTACATAATAGAATTTGATGAACTCCCTCATTGTATTAAGCAACATGTCCTGGTAATAATTCAAAAAGAAGATGTATAGGTCAGCGCACTTATTAGTGAATTACAGCAATTTTTATCAGCTACACATGAGTAAAATGACGCAAAACAGTGGTAACTGCATACACATTTACGACAGTCTTGCTCTAAATAATCGATTTCCATCATGAGGAAATCAGTTTTGCATAATAAATACACTTTCACCGTCGAAAATGGTAAATTGTAATGATGTGTTATATTATTGAAAATATGGTAGCGAAACATATTGGTACGAAACATTCAATTTATTACGGTAATGACCGAGTGTTCGGAAAAACTGGAGCATTCCCCCTTAAAATGAGAAACTGTTGACAATCGGCATTTTATCAACTCCTTTTTTTCCCAAAATGTATTTCGGTAAGGTCGTCGAATCCCGAAAATAAATAAATGAAATAGTTAATAAAAGAATATACTTACGTTTACAAACAACAAAATTAGCAATGCCATCATTATTGATGTCTTAACCATCGATGTAAAAGGATACACATTCATTTTCACACAATTGTCTCGCAATTCTAATAAGAAATAATTGCAGTATTATCCAATCTCCGTTATTTATACCCACAGAGTGATTAATCCTCGAACAACGCGTGGGACGGATAAGATAAACAGTTTAGAATTATCGTCCAAATACTTGCGGAATGAACCAGGGTAAACCCAATTTTATTGGACCAATCTGAGCTAAGTTTGCCAAAACATATTTCTTTAACAACACCCATCATGCCTAGGCTGAGGCGCGTTCTTTAGAGCAGAGTGAGATTTCTTGAGATATCTTGAGATTTCTTAAAATGTGTTTAAACTCTAAAGCGTTCTTTGGAGCATTATTTTAAGACGCTCAATGTGAGGCGTCATTACCCCATGCTTCGTGCGGAATCCCTCGGTTAACTATGTAGAAACAATGTTGTTTGAGAGAATTGGCCGAGTTGTTCTGAATGCTCCATGGTACCGTGGTATTGCTCCATACATCAAATAAATGACGTCATCATGATGTTATTTGTATGAAGTATGGAGAATTCGGAACACCTCGGTCAGAATCTAAGTCTTATAAACGCTTTATCTAAAATATCTCGCTCTAGATAAAGAAAGCGCATCTGAAACTGTTGCTTTGTAAGACAAAATTTATTACCAGAAGAGACTGCAAACATGTGCATCGGAAATAATTTACATTTGAAAAAATGACCGTCAACATCTACCTTGGCCTTTTAAATGCATTGAACTTGATAACGTTAAATAGATTTAAGGGGGAATGCTCCAGTTTTTCGGAACACTCGGCCATTACTGTAGGAAATTAAATGTTTCGTACCAATATGTTTCGCTACCGTATTTTCAATAATATAACACATCATTACAATTTACCAGTTTTCGGCAGTAAAAGCGTATTTATTATGCGAAACTGATTTCCTCAAGATGAAAATCGATTATTTAGAGCAAAACAGTCGTAAGTGTGTATGCAGTTACCACTGTTTTTCGTCATTTTATTCATGTGTAGCTGATAAAAATTGCTGTAATTTGCTAATAAGTGCGCTGACCTACACATTTTCTTTTCGAATTATTACCAGGGCATGTTGCTTAATACAATGAGGGAGTTTTATCACATTCTATCATGTAGAACTTGAAATATTCCCAAAAAATATGCAAATTTTGACATAAAACACTCCAGCTTCGTTGGTCTAACCGAACACGTGAGCATGCTGTTTTATACATTTACGCGTTTATAATAGCACATAGGCCTATTTTGGGTTTTCTTTTCTTATCAAATATAAGACGTTACTTTAAATCCGTTTACGGGACTAAACGATGGATATGCAGTATTTTATTAGCATTTTAGTGACCTTGAACAGGTGCAAGAAATTGTGCATTTTTTCGATGTAGGGGTATGTGATACGAATGCCTATAAAATTCAAACAAGATCGATGACCATCCATTTTTATTTTATTGTTCAATTGGTAATAACATGTAATTTCAGCATACAAAATATAAATAAATTCTATTATTTGGAAAAAATTTAGGAAACTGGAGCATTCCCCCTTAACCGAAATGCAAAATATTTTATCACTTTAATCATTCGGTACATGCAGAACCAATTATATTGATTGTTTAAAGAAAAAAGCATTGGCTTTCAATTTGACAAATTACAGGAAATCAAATTGTAAGGTACAATACATAATGCGAAATGGTCTATTGAATAAGAACAAGTCCAAAATTAGTGGAAAGCTGGTGTGGTGATTTTGAATATATTCTTTGAAAGTAATAACAAAAAGAAATATATTGTCTTAACATTGTTTAAGGAATTCGAGCAATCTACTTCTAATTTATTGTATTGGTAATCAGTGAAACAGCTCATAGCCGTATTTAGCAACATATGGTTCTGTTTACAAGATAAAAACATTCCTATTTGAGTAATAATGCGATAACACAATCAAGTAGCAAGAGGTGATTTATAGCTCGGCGACAATAATCCGAGGTGCACCTTTTCTGGGATCTTGTGTTTTGTATTTTCCATTGCACTTCTTTTTTATCTTTTGATAAAGGCAGCACCAAACCTTCTCTTCGACTTTGCAGTAATACTAATTAGAGTTAATCGACATCAAGGTAATGCATGTCAATTATTATTTATGGCAATATATTTCGTGCTTGTACCATTTTCCATTGATAAACCGTCAAGCCGTAGTTACTAGATTTTATAACAACCCCTACGAAATACGACGGTTTGTCCAATAAAAACATCACGTCTAACTGGATAAAATCGTTTCCTATTTCAAATCATTCGCAATACTTTTGAAACTTCGTTTTTTCGAGATCGAATGAGTCAAATTTCTGCTAAAGTCGATGCGAAAATCTGGATTTGCTAAAATAAGCAACAAAACGGCAAGATTATATGTTTATCGGATCGAACGAACGATTGATAAGTCGAACTCTGGATATATCGAAGTGTCATGACGGCCAATTAAACTTGAACACAATGAGTGTCGACTGTAGTCATACTGTTTCGGTTTGCAGACAAAACATTCCTATTTTAGTAATCCTTCAATAATGCAATAAAGTAACAAGACTGTGTTGATTTATGGTTTGGCGACAGCAATACTGTGAACTTTTCGAGATTTTATATCAAATTGTTCAAATAGTTTCAAATGTCGAATGAATGAACAAAATCCTTGGAGAGCATTCTACTTTTTTGGATGATTGAAATGAGTTCAAGGTCGAATTCTATTTTTTTCGGATACGTTTCATCAGCCTGTATTCATCACAAAAATATCTAAGGTAGTCCAACCCTACTGAGATTTACGCGACGTCGGAATTATTCGAGCGACGTCGAAAACATTCTGATGGGTTCTGATACGTAGCGACGCCGCTCGAATAAAGCCAATGTGTTATGAATCTCAGAATGGCCACATTCTACCTTAAGCGAATTGAGAAAATATTAGTTAGATCTGTTAGCATTTACCTTTTTCTCTCGATGTTCTCGATTTTTCCACTCAAGGACGTATTATCCAGGTCCTGAGTGGGAAATGATTAAAGCTTTAATCGACGGTTTGATGGATTTTCTAGAGCCGCGCCTGTAAAAATGTTACATGTATTCCACCAATCATTAGATACCACACACTTCTTGAAACTTCGGCGACATCCATAATAACGGAGATTTGCGAGGTTATCCTGATTTCTTTTTTAAATTCTTAGACCCTCGTAGATTTCCGTTGTCAGGAATAACGATAAAAAGTGTGGCGATATTACACGTTCAGTGCTTAGTAGTCTTTCTAATGATGGGTGGAATACCTTAAGTCATTCGAGACAACCAAGTTTTAAGATCAGTACGTGTCTATAAAAGATCAAGATATATCTCGATCACATTGTCCTTCATCCCGATCCCGGCTGATCTGTATCCACAAATTCAGACAAAGCATATATAATTCCGCGTCAGCATTACGTCCAAAAATGGTTTGTGGCACAGTAAATATTTGGACACGATGTGGACTGGTGCGTGATGTGGACAAAGAATCGTATGTAACCAGGCCTTAAGTAACCAGGCCTTAAAAATGAAGGTTCCAAATACACAAAAAGGAGTAGCTTTATTACTTCTTTTGCACTTGACGACCTAGAATTGTAAACTTTACGATAGATTTGTTTATATTACATGTCAAGTCTGTCATGATTAGAATGAAAATGATTACACATTTTCTTGTGAAATACGCATTATAGTGAAATAAGATACACTCTCTGTCGTTTTGCTTTTGATGTTTTTGATAACGTACATTTCGGCGCTTTTAAACAAAGGCCTGGTAACTGCAGCTTGACACAAGCTGCAGTTACCAAGTTTTTGTTGAAAAGCAGCGATTTATAATGTCGTATATAAACCGAGATTTCGCAAGTCCACACGCCTGGAACTGGTGACCAGGCTTTCGCTTATGTACTGAAAGCACTTGTACGTATATCGCTGGGAACGTTAGAAAATGACGTATGGTTCTGCCGCTTGAACACATACAATTGACGTACCCAATAAAAACGGAGAATAAGTCTGGTCAGGGGCCATGTTGTTATTTATAAGCTACGCGGAGGCGCGTTCTTTAGAGCGAGATTTCTTGAGATATCTTAAGATTTCTTAAGATGTTTTGCAGGCGGTATAGCATAAGATGGTCAACTCTGTGGAAACAATATAAGAGAGAATTGACCGAGTTGTTCCGACTCCTCCATGATACCATGTTAATGCTTCATACTTCATGCGAATGACGTCATCATGACGTCATTTGTATGAAGTATGGAGCATTTGGAACAGTTCGGTCAGAATCTGTTTCTTAAAACGCTTTACCTAAAATATCTTAAGAAACCTTAAAAAATCTTGCTCTAAAGAACGCGCCTCTGGTATAAAGAGTAGTCCATACCTGATCATCTTCGCAAGCCAAGGGTGAAATCCATGACGTAACGTCGTTTCTATCTTCAACCCTGGCGGATTTAGTCCGATTTTCCTGGCGTGCTGTTAAGCGTTTTCATTGGTTCTAGCGAGGTCTCGATACATCTGCTTATGTTTAAAGAATTTATGACAATTTACGGGTGGGAAAAAGTATTGCATTTCCGATTAAAAATGTGAAGATGATATTTCCTATTCACTTTAGTAGACAGGATTTCTTTTTTTTGATTTTCATTCGACGAACTTTTATACTTGCGACAACTCGACCGAAAAAGCAGGTATTCTTTACCTAGTACGTATAGCGTTTAACGCGAAAGAGAAGGCGTGTTCATGACATCATCAAGAATAAACGAAAGAACGTCAAATGCGTTTAGAATGCGACGTTTGGTTGGTTGCTTCTCCATATCAACTAGCAGGGTAACTGCTAGGCAGCGTATTGCGATAGGAATATATTCGGACCAAATCCGCCAAGGGTGAATACAAACGTAGGTGGGTTCAACCTTGGCTAGCGAATATGACCCGTAACGAAATTTACTCTACGTCGGATTTTCCGTGCGACGTCTTTAAAATTCGTAAAATATCCGAACCGATTCGGGCGACGTAGTAAACATTCGGCGATGCAACTTTCACCTCCGAATGTTGACGACGTCACCAGAGGCGCGTTCTTTAGAGCGAGATTTATTAAGATATCTTGAGATTTCTTAAGATGATTTAGGATAAAGCGCTCTTTGAGCAAGATTTTTAAGACGATCACTGCGAGCCGCCATTGCTCTATACTTATTTCGGAACCCCTCGGTCAACTCTGTACAAACAATATAAAAAAGATTTGATCGAGTTGTTCCGAACTCTCCATAATTCATAAACCGCGGTGTTCCGAATGCACCATGCTTTATACAAATGACGTCATAATGACGCCATTTGTATAAATATGGAGCATTCGGAACAGCTCGGTCAAAGTCTCGGTCTTAAAAACGCTTTATCCAAAACTCCTTAAGAAAACTTTAAAAATCTCGCTCTAAAGAACGGACCTCAGAATAATTCCGACGGTCGTGTGAATCATTACGGGCGAGGGAAAGTATTGAAGTAGCCTAACCAATGAGCATATAAACATGTGCCCAAACTGCGTGTACCCACACAAATGATAATCTGGACCAAATTTGGTATTGAATGCGGTTTCGTCCATTATACTCACACCCTTCTTCATTTGAGCTCGGATCTGGAAAAACGTCTCTAATAGCATTTCGTTGCTTTTCTGCAAAAAAACCCTCGTATCTGCAGCTTGTTTTAAGCTGCATATACGAGGTTTTTGCAGAAAAGCAGCGATTTGAGAAAACCAAGTTTCCAGATCAGTCGGTGGTAAAATGATTTTTTAATCATATGGATCCATTCCTCTCACATAAACTTGCTAAAGCTAATGAAGAAGCTATTAGAGAACAATATGGATCTGGATCTGACTGTGCATATGCACAGGCTGATCCAGATTCATTCTGTTCCCAAATGCTATAAGGGACATTTCCAGGTCTCGGCTCATTTATATTCAGGTATTTATCAATTACGCCATATCAAATATATCTGTCCATACATGTACCTTGTATTCTTGAAAAGTTTAATCTTATTGCACAGTGTCGGTGTTAAACGCCCTAGGATTTAAGGTAGTGAGATTCCCACGACGTCGGAAGTTTTTGTGCGACGTCGTAAAGATTCGTAACGTCTCCGATATATACGGAAACATTACGAGTTAGAGAAAATCGGCACTTGACACCGCCGATTGCTTTCGACGTGACCCGATAAACACGACGTGGCGTGAATCTAGGGGTACTCAACCTTAGCTGGGGGTTGGAAGCAGGGCTCTGTCAATACCCTTTCTGGCATTTGTCAAAAGTCATATGGCTCTCATCCATTGATGAATAATTTATTAACCATCAGAGTCAGACGAGCAGCTGATGGCGCGGATTGGGATTGGGTAAAAGCACTGGTGGTGAACTTGGCCAAAGTGAGGGACGTTTTCGCTACAACAAGGAACAGATATTTTGCGTTTAAATGTGAGTTCAAAGATCTGATTGGATAGTTTTTCTAAAAACAATGAAGTTGTTCTAAAAATAGACCGGGCTTACCGATATGTGTTGACAAACCGTGTGTGTTGATATATAATCTCGTAAGTCGTAACTACGGCTTTATCGAAGCCGTGGTTACGATATTTTATAACAACACCGACGAAGTACTATGATCGCGAAAAAAACGTCCCAAGCTTTGGCCGAGTTCACCACCAGTGAAAAGGTATACTAATACTTTTGAAAATAAAACTTTACTTTATTTTTTACACTTTAACACATTTCAGCAACATATTATATACAAATTAAAGACAAAATCAAACTGTTTGTCCGGGAAATCAATCCCCAGCTTCCTTCGCCATGGTGTATGCCTGAAACGAAATGAATGTAGACATCGGATAAGTATAAATTCTGCTTAGCTCGAAATGACAATATAGTTCGATCCTCATTAATGGATCTAAAACTCTTAACCCTTTCCCAAACAAGACCTGGTTTTGATGTCATAAATAGAAAATGTTTGGGAAAGTATTGAAACAAAAGAAGAAACTGCTGATAACCAGCAATTTCTCCTTTTGTCTCAATATTTTCTATGTCATATTTTACACATATTATGTCCTAAGTAACTTCGATTTTGTCATTTGTGGCAGTTTTTGAAGTGGATCACCCTATAATTTTGCCGTTTGGGAAAGGGTTAAACAACAAGAGTTGTCCGCGGACAACGTAGCTCGTCTATACGGGAGCTTGTCACAAAACCAGTTTTACTCCAAAGTCAAGGTCAACAGGTCAAGGGTCATGGTCCTAAATGAAAAGTCTCGGCAGGAAGTAAATTTTGTAAGAGATATGAAGGTTCTATCTCTAATAGTGCATAAGACATAGGCCGGGTTAAAGTTTTCTTAAAAGTAGGTCAAACGTCAAGGTCACGTGGTCAATGGTCATATTCCAAATTGAAAGGAGGCATCCATGTGTGAAATATCAATGCTGTATATCTAATAATAGCATATGAGATAAAGAGCCAGATAAAGTTTTTTTTAAAAGTAGGTCAAACTTCAAGGTCAATGTATGTCATAGGTCATGTCCCTACATTAAAGGTCTTGGCGAAAAGTATCTTTAAGTGAAATATCGATGTAGTATCTCTAATAAAGCCTGAGATATACATGTAGACCAGACTAAAGTTTTTTGGGAGACGCCAGGCGACGGGATGCGACGCCGACACTAGGGCTATGACATTTATTATTAACTCCTCGGACATTATAAAGTTCCGGCTCGCCAAAATCATTTTGAAATAAATACAGACATGAAAATAATAGTAGCAAAAGGAGAGAAATTGCATTTAAACACTTGTCTCGTTGTATTATTTACACGCATGCAGGTATAGCGCAAGATCAGACTGCACGTTTGTGCAGGCTGATCTTGCGCTATACCGCCTGCAACAGCGACTGGCAAATTCTGGGTCATGCAAAACAAGCAATTCAATTTCAATAACAGTTTAACACCTTCCCAAACAAGACCTTGTTTGACGTACTGGTAGGAATAGTTTGGCAAAATATTGAGAGAAATGAACAAATTGCTCATAATCAACAATTTCTCCTTTTCCCTCAAAATTGTCTATGTTTTCTACGTTAAATATGCATTTATTTTGTCGTCTGCAACAGCTTTCATTTTTGACCAGTCTAAAATATTATTAGCCTTCTAGTAGAGGGTAAAATCAACCCAAACTACCCATTGATAGAAACAATTCTTTCATATAGGACTAGTCTAAATATTTTCCGTTTGATAAAGTATTAAAGTTACGTTTCACGATTGATATTACATGTACATAAATTTTACTTTTATTCTATCTGAAAGAACATCTTTTCTTATGACAATTCTGGCAATTTCAAGCCAAAATATCGAACCGTTTACGAGAAATATATATTTTTGTGCTAAAATTAAACAAATTGTTGTGGACAACAGTTCAGATTTATATAGAATTTGTCATTTCTGTCTCAACTTTAAAGGCGTATTTATCGCTTATAAATAACAACTTCAAAAAACTGATAGCATTTCTACGCATTAGAATAAACAATCTTTGCATCAAGAATACTTTAAAAAATGAATAAGTGTGAAATGTCACTTTAAATCAACCCAACTTACCCATTGATAAAAAGTGGCCGCGCCGATGCTGGCAATCTGGACGGTCTCAAGATCATATTTGGAGAGAATATTTCTGACGCGAGTCAACACATCCGGTGCCACTTTGTTAACGTCGAACTCTGCAACTTTTCTCTTTAACGAATCCTTCCCTCGCTTGATTATCAAGGCTTGGATCTTTGACCATTTCTGTGAAATATATATAAAAAAAAGTGTTAAGATTGTTATAGAAATCAAATTAAAATGTGAAAAAAGGTCAATGAGTATTATGACACATATAATTAGGGTCACAGAGTTGCATTTACGGTTCTTGTGCGATACACTTTCTATTAAGTTGTATGACGTTTTAAGTTGCTCGCAGGAAGTTGCAAATGACAGAACAACGGTAGTGAAAACATGAAATAGTAATTTATTGGAAGGGCAAATGAAGGAAACATAGAAGAAAAAAATGGTCAACAGTATTTACATTTCCTCGATGTTTTCAAACGCTTTTTCGATGGATCGTCAAAACGAATGACGATTTTTATCCTTACAAGGGAGATAAATGTTCAACGGTGTACGCAACTTCATTCGAGAGTACTCGGCGCTTTGCATGAAAGGATTGGTTGCGATAAGGGCTCAAAAATGCATAGTCTGTGATAGTCTATTGTTCCGTAGTCATTACATTTTAAAGGAAAGAATGAGTTACATAAGTTTGGTAAGTAACTGGCTATAGAGAAAGCTGTCTATCTCACATTATCCCCTTTTCCTTTTTTCGCCAGACAATATCAATTTCGAATGAGGATTTCTAGGACACGTGGCTATATCTGTTTTCAGATGGAGATTGGTCAATAGAATCCTTTCATTTATGTTTTAGTCCGTACCCGCAGAAAACTTCCGGTAATCCGAGTCTTCTCTGATGAAAATTCGCTCGATGGTATTTGGGTGTCGCTATTTACAACAGAACGCTGTCCCATTCAAAAACAAAAGAAAAATCCGACACAGCGACATAACTTGTGCCAGAATTTTCTTTTGTTTTTGAATGGGACATCGCTCTGATGTAAATAACGACATCCAAATATCAAAGAGCGAGTTTTCATCAGAGAAGACTCGAATTAACTTCCGGAGGCAAAACAATGAGTTTATTGGAAATTAATATTGTATGCATGTGAATTGTTACTAAGAATAGTAACAAATCGACATAATCAAAACGAGACCCCCAAAAAATGCGGTGAAAACAATGACGACGCACGTGCATTCAATATACAGCGATAAAGCGAATAGTCCATGGGCCCATAACCGAAACCCTCCCCCCCTAGCGGGATTTTTGAAGACCTATATTTTCTTGAAGCCTATGATGTATAGTAATGGATCCAGATTGTTGTTCAATTTAAAAGTGCTGGATAAGCAAATGGCGGGCTCGTTACCATGGCAACCGTCCATTTTTCTACACTCCAGCGCTTGGGTCAATTAATATAAAAAAAATACTTATTTTTGTCATAAATCTTTCAAAATAGTTTTAAATTATTACCAAGATATTTCTCTCACAATATAGATATTTTTTAGAAAATTTGCTAATTTGCATATTCATGAATATTAATGAGAAAGTAGAAAAATGTGTTTAATTTGCTAAAACAAGACTTTACTAGTGAATTTAAGCCTCCCTATCAGGTAGGATTTTTGAAGATCTATATTTTCTCGAAGCTTATGATGTATTTTAACACATTCACGTTGTTATTTGAATTAAAAATGCTGGATAAGCAAGTAGTTGGCTTGTTACCATCGTAACCACCCATTTTCATTCGTTCCCGCGCTTGGATCAATTAATTGCAATAAAATTACTTATTTCGGTCAGAAAACATTGAGGCTAGTTTTAAAATGTTGTCATTAAATTTCTCTCACAACCAAGATATTTTTCAGAAAATTTGCTAATTTGCATATTCATGAATATTAATGAGATTGTGGAAAATATGTGTTTGATTTGTAAAAAGACGACTTTACTAGTTTACTAGTGATTAGAAATCCTCCCCACTATGTGGGATTTTTTAAGACATAATTTTTTGTATATTGTATTCCTTGTAGTATCATTTATTACTATTTGGTAACTAGTAATTATGAAATGCCAAAAGATAATCTATATACATCGTTGCATTTTTAGTATTGTACAGTCTAAAATTTTATCAATTCATCATCTCTCATCCTTACTTGTTTCAAATACCAGACAATAGAAAAGAAAGCTAACTAATTGAAACCTTATCAAAATTTAACGATAATAAATTGGTTGATGTTTGAAAATCAGCTAGCATGTACGTGCTAGCTAACCTTCAAAACATCTCCCAATTTAAATTATTCCCAATGAATTTGACTTATATATATGTGGATAAGGAATACCTCGACTGGAAGAGACAAAATTTTGTAATTTGGTAAAAGGTGACTTATAGGCCCAATGGGCCGGGTGTGCATTATAGCATTCAAATATATTGTAAAATATGTACCATTGTAATTTCACACATGTCACTATAATAAAATATTTTCTTTTTCTTCTTCTTCTATTTTCTTGAAGCGCAGGAAACATGTTAATGAATTCAGGTTCTTGTTTGATTTAAAAGTGCTGGATAAGCAAATGACAGGCCTGTTACCATGGCAACTGCTCATTTTCCTATGTTTCAGTACTTGGATCAATTAATGACAATGAAAAACTTTAAATGCTTATTTAAAGATATATGCTTATTTTGGTAATAAAACATAAGACTAGTTTTAAAATTTCACATAGACATTCTTCTTGAAATCATTTTATTTAGCTAATTTGCATATTCATGAATATTAATGAGAAAGTAGAAATATGTGTTTAATTAGCTAAAACAAGGCTTTTCTAGGGAATAAATATGCTGAGGCATTTCATTTTTATAATGCTTATTGTTTCAAATTGATAAGAACATTAATAGATCAATAATAAGTTCATAAACCATTCATCAGCTACACAGAACAAGCGAATACGGGCTTATTCGCATTCACAATTATTAATTGCATACTTTTCTCTAAATGGCAAATAAAATCTCAAATATTCTCTTATTATGTTAATGTATATTCCATTTTTGCATCTTTTTCCCTAAATTTTGTACTTGTTGTGTTTGAAAACTAAAATTTCATGATTTGCCAATTAAAAGGGAGAATCTTAACAATATACGCTACCGTATAAATGGCAATAAAATTCCATTTGGCGCAAATGACATGCTGAACACTTTAATCTACTTTCTTTGATTTTTTTTCTATGTGAAATACAGTTTTTCTTTTATACAAGAAACTTTATTTTGTTAAAGTTAAGTACTAAAAAATGTAAAGCGTTTTCAATAATGAATTCCCATTGAAATATGTGTATGGTCACCTTTGATTAATACCATTTTTGCCTTGCAATGCATGCTTTTTTACATTTCGTGGGTGTAAACTCAAAACCGTGTATCTCGTTTTTTGGAAAATTTTAGAGGGGAAGAAAAGAGTTTAATAACTCTTCCGAAACTGAAGGGTTTTACCTGAAATTCGGACATATTGTTCACAAATAATGTGTCTTTAATACTGATCAGTAGAATTATCCCAAAACCCGTGTGAATTGTCTTAAGTGGGCATACAAATCGCCAGAATCGACATGCGAGGTTTTGCATTTACACCGACGATTTGCTCCAAGTTTAAACTTAACAATACTATTGGAGACATGCTGTGCAGAAGAGAAATCTTCCCAACCACTTCTATTAACTGGAATGCTATGTTACAGGAACACAGTTTACCAAATATATTCTAATAAGCGATAGTTGAAACTGGACAATTTCATGTTTGCACTGTCATGTGCATTAATTGATGATTTAAAAGTGCCTGTAATAGCAACTGAATTATTCATTTCTTTATCAAATTGCGTTCAAGTGACATCGTTTTACACCTTTATAATTCAGAATACTTATATGTGATAATATAAATAGTTATAAATTGTACATATGTACCTTATTGGATACCAGTTCTTCGAAGACACTTGATTTGTGAGGAATCCTCGTATTCGTGTAACAAAATGTTGTTTTGAAAGATTTCGTTTAAATAGCAAACACAATTTGCAATTTCTGTTGATTATGATGAGAGGGAATACACCATATTCCAACTTGTCGTGTTGTAATATGTCGCTGGCCGAAGATTGAAATCCTTTGTTTTGTTATCAGTTTTTAGATATACTCGTGCATTTCTTAATTCATTTCAAACATCTTCACCACAAATTAGTTTTTGGAATTCTAACTTTTTATTGAAGACAACATTGACAACAAGCTAACTTCAGGATGAGGTAAAATCCATAAAACACAAGGGCTAGCTATGAATAACACATGTAAGCAATTTCCAATTAACCAAGGAATCCGCGATTTATATATGTCATTATATGTGCACAAAATTGTCTAAATATACGGTTATTAGAAAGCCTTTTCACAAAAAGGGAGAGCCTGCTATGGTTCGACACTTGTATTGAAAATGGAATGAAGGTAAAACATGCATGATGAGTTTACTGGTCTTCTGTACCATCTTATTCTCAAGTAAAATATCGTAGGGGGGAGGGAAGGTTATAACGCGAAAGAGAAACTTAAGAAGATGATGCTCGGTCTGAAGGCAAAGTTGCCACCACTGTCGACTGTATGTGTCATAAATTCACAGATCTGGTATACTTGATGAGCGAGTTAAAGTAAAAAAATGTTCATGCATTATCTTTTTCAAGATATTGCTTGATCGCAAATGAATGCACAAACTTACAGACTGTTGGGTCTAAAATTCCTCAATGATAAGCAAATGACAAAGAGATTACCAGTACTTGTTGCATTCTTAAAATGCCCAGAGTCCTAGGTACGTTGGTATGGAATCCCAAAGGCCAAGATAATTATTCAATATTTTACAGACAAGGTTCAGTATTCAATGGTTTGGGACAATTGGGGGTTGCAATAAAATATTTTGTAGGACATATTACCCAAGAAAGGTACAATTAACGAAGCATACTATGCCAAGTTGCTAGACAATCTGAAGCAGACCATGTGTGAGAAACGTTGCGGCAAACGCTCAAAATGTGACCGCTGCTTGCAACAGGAAATTACATTAGTACATAATTGCCAAAGTACAGGGTGTCCCAAAAGTAAGGTAACACTTAATATCTAATATATCTCGGCCAATATATCACTTATATATTTCTAATACCACTGCCTGTACAGAAGGTTATGTGCAAAAATAAATAAAAAAAAATTCATCAAAATATCATATTTTTTGTGTATTTTATCTATGATAAACCAAACACACCCTATTTTATCAATGACGTCATTTTGATAGTAAATGACGTTCTCTAGATTACGTCCCATCTGTCACTTTCCTTTGTTTTTTCTTGTGCTTAAAGTTTAAGGCTAATGACTGCCATGTGTGTCCATAGAAAGATTCCTACATTCTCCTTGAATGTTTTATAGCAACATGGTACAAGTTCAATTTAATGTGTTCTTGCTGTGGGAATTACACTTTAGACAACACATGTCTCCACAAAAAATAGACCAGCGAATTCAAATCCGCCATGTGTCCACCGACAACAGTCTTAGCGTTCAACTTGATTTCCCAAAGACTGTGATTTCATAATATACTATGGTATGGGAAAGTTTCAAATAAAAATTCAAAATGCAATGTACTAATGATTTTAAAAGAATCTTAATCGCACGAAATTCTTCTCATTGACTTTCTTGGACTTCCATATGCAGTCTTAGTCAAAGATTAGATGCTTTATGCGCTAAGGGATGTTTCTGCCTTTTGCTTCCATGTCCATCACAAACTGACCGAGATCGTTCAAATGTACGTATTATTGAGTAGATGGGTATTCTTCTTGGTGGATCTTCTGTTTTGAATTAAAATCTAAAATTTCTTTGCACACATATTGGACATTTAGATAAATGATATGCTTTACCGGATACAGACGTTTTGAGAAGGTAGCTTGTGACGTCATTTTGATAGTGGTACAGATTCCGTCAAAAACGACGCCATTTTGATATGTGCATAACATTGAAGTGTATGGTAAACAAAATTCCAATAAATTCTGCAGATATTGATAGTTTTCCGAAAGAAATCGGCTAAGAAATAGCAGAGCTAGAACCATTTAAAAGTGTTACCTTACTTTTGGGACACCCTGTACAATGGATGCTGTCGAAAAAATGAGTATCAATTTAGATCACACCCTTTCTATCCACATGACCTTGCTGCTATCGACTTCTTTCCTAAAAGGGATATGAATGGTTGCAAGTTTAAGTCTCATAAAAAAAAGTTATTGGTGCAGTTTAGGTGTGGTTCTTTGGAAAGTTCTCGGACTTCTTCACTTCTGGACTGATGTCACTTCACCACCTTTAACGTTGATTAATTTGAGTTTAACTCCTTATATTCATATCGTTTGGTCAAAGCGCATAGGCCTGGATGGAAAGTATGGGAAGTTTCTAGTTAGCCGGTCCCCAAACTAAATGGTCGCCAGTAAAGTAACAAAATAGAGTTATTTTTTCACCAAAAAAAGAAGAAAATGAGCGAGGGCGTGGGGGCAGCAGCCCCCATAAATAATTTCATAGTGAAATAAAGCGGGAGTGTGGGGCGGCAGCCCCCAAAAACACTTCATAGAAAATAGGGACCGATATACTAGACGTGTTCCGAAAGTATTTCAAGAGAAAAGATGTAGATCTAAACATAAAAAAGGTTAGGTCAGTTATTCATTGACCCATGCTTGTATTCTAGCATTAAGGCGGATTACATAAAATACATATTATTGCATTGTATTATATGTCATGTAAATTGACAGTGAAGAAGCCATTTTTAGCGTGGCAAAATTGTTGATATTTGTGTTTTGTATTCAACATATCCACCCCACAAAAAAGAGCTTAAACGCTTTATGACCAAAATAAGCCTTAATTTCTTTATACCCTCTATAACACCTATTATCAAAAGCGTCCCTTGTCCATGTAAGACTTAAAACCTTCATGCAAAAAGATGCTAATAACGTACTCCAATGTGGACTCATTATCAAAGAATCCGGGGTACATGGTTTCTGTCAAAGAGGGAAATTGCTTATCTCTCCTAGAAAATAATTAATTTGGATTTTGTTCAGTACTTAATTAATGGGAATGGGGATTTATTACCATTCATACGGTAATTAGGACCGTTCTGGAAATGTATTTTCAAGTTTATGTCATCTATTTACTTATTGAATCATGTAGTTTTAGTAAGAGATGGAAATTCATTTGAAAATACAATATATATCAAGTGCAGAATATTTGCAGAAATGAAAAACATTTACATCATTTTTGCATATTTGAGATTTTGGTGGCCATTTTGAAAATTTAAAAAAATGACAAAAAAGCCTATTATAAGCATGGCAACACTCTTTTAGATTAAATATACTCAATTTTCATAAGAAATGATCTCATTTACATACATAACATGATAAAAAATTATAGGGCAGTGATATTTCGATATTTAGTCAAGTGGCCATTTTGTGGCGGCCATCTTGAAAATCATTTGAAATGTCGAGTATATCCTAGAATGTCGATAGTCAACACTTTGATTTCTATTACAAGGCATCTAATAAACACTTTAATACAAATACTAGCAATTATTCGCTGTGGAAATGATTTCCAAATGCAAGGTAAATATAAACAAAGGCAATATCCATATCATTTTTCTCTTGTTTTACATATTCAAGGGGCATAATTCGTGCTAATTTTGTTGTGAAATTATCTTTTACTATTTAACGATGTGAATTGATAAAATCTATAAGCATTTTGGTCATTTGTGCTTAAATTTGGGTTATTTCGGATCCCATGAATGTGTACATAGTGATTTATAAACAAGTATTTTTTGTAATTCAAGGGGAGATAATCAATCGTTCCGCATATGCTTATCCAGCACTTATATATCAAACAACAAGTTGCATTTGAAAGGGAATTCATCAAGCTTTACAATGATATAGGTGTCATAAAATCCCGGTAGGGGGGACCTAAGGTGTAGCCAGCCCACGGACTAGAAGTTTTAAGTTGAACAAAAACTATGAAATTGAATGAATTCGTTAATAGCCGGTAAGATGGTTATCTTATTGGAATTACAGTCAACCGTTCCCCGTTTAAAAATTTCGCCTTTTGCCTAAAAGGACGACTTCCGGAGGCTGTTGTGTGTGTGTGGGAGGGGGTCTTATTTTAAACTTGTCCATAGATATATTGATTGACAACAACTCTACCAATTACCTTTAGTTCTTTATCCTTATGGCCCAACAACAAGTAAGTGGCAGCCATGACACCGTGGACAGCTGCATGCGGTTTCGGATAGCTCCTCATTTCGGATATCGTCTTCTGATCAAGTTCTAGGACGACGTGTTGCAGACGACAATATCAAGTGAATAAAATTTAACATTTTTGTTGTTCTGGGTAGAAAACATTGTGAGAGATGAAGAGATTGCTTGTCACAAGCAATTTCGTCATTTCACACAATGGTTTCTAAAGCCATTAACGTGTAGAGCGCCAAAAAGAGTCATTGCGTGGTAATGGGTTAGCTACCTTTAGTTCTTTATCCTTATGGCCCAACAACAAGTAAGTGGCAGCCATGACACCATGGACAGCTGCAGGTGGTTTCGGATAGCTCCTCATTTCGGATATCGTCTTCTGGTCCAGTTCTAGGACGGCGTGTTGTAGACGTTTCAATCTCCGTAATCGAGATCGGACAGCGTCGGCTTCTTCCGCCAATCGTCCGAGCTGTCTTTTGATTGACACATCACTTGCACTGTGCATCACACGCTCTAAAAAGTCTAAATCTTTTCTGGAAATGGCTTCTCTGAGATCTGCAAAATATTTAATATCAGGATGACAAAAGCGCTTGAGAATGTCACGGTTCACAAATGAAACTAGAACTGTTGCAAAGCGGACAAATACCCTTCACTAGCCTCTTGTCACTGTAAAAGCGTTATAGGTCAACATGTTCTTCAGTTGGAGCTTGATAATGGATTTCAAACAAAGTTCAATTGTGACATTGACCTTTGACTTACGTAAGCCGAAAAGAATAGGACACCTCCTTAGGCCAAGGACAATTACTATGTATAGTTTTATGATCCTATTTCAAATGGTTCTTAAGTTAGAGCACAGAAACAGATTTTAAATAAAGTCCAAGTGTGACCTTGACCTTTGACTTTTGTGGCCAAAAACAATAGGGCACCTCCTCGGGTCGAGGGGAAAGCTGTTTTAAGTTTTGTGGTCCTACGTGAAACAGTTCTTGAGGTAATTAGAGCACGGATTCAGATTTTAAACAAAGTCCAATTGTGATCTTGACCAACATGATCAATGACAATAACTGTGTGACGTTTCATGATTATACGCGAAAATATTCTTGAGAAAGATCAAGGAAATAGATTTTTAGCAAAGTCCAATTGCGACCTTGACTTTTGACCTACGTTAACCCGAAACAATAGTGTACCTCATTGTGTCAAAGGCAAAAACTGTGTAAAGTTTCATGATCCTAGGTAAATGTCAATGTTTTAATCGGACTTTGTTTAAAATCCTTTCCGTGCTCTAACTCAAGAACCATACACGAAGCTCACCTAGAAAACGTGACCAGCCACCGGAAACTGACGTCTTAATGAATAAAAACGCATGTGTTTTTATTTGACGTAAATAGTGGTCAAAATTATTATATACATTTCACTAATACTGTGATATACAAACCTCTGTTAATTTTGGAAAGATGTAATTTCCTCCTGGCCTTAGTAAGATCTCCTCTATCTTCCATCCCTTTCTCTATAAATCGTTCTATCCAGTGTGCTAGACCTTCAACATCGTTACCATCTGTCGCTTTTATAAGCTCATTTCTGATGTCTGCTAGCTCTGGGTCCTGAAAGATATACGCATAACTTTTTGTGTGTGTAAATTCTTGCCAACCTGATTCCGAATTATTCTGAGATGGAAAGGCTTCATAGACAATAACCAGACTACATATACCAAGTCCAATCTATGTCTATACTTCCAGCTGCACATTCTGTATTTCAAAAACTTCACAATTTCATGTATGTATCAGTACAGTCCTCATGTCTACCAGCATAAGGCGATAAAACATCTTGACGAAATGACATAGAGAAATACAAAATTACGATAACGTGAAATAGAAAAATATATACACATGTATAATCATGTTTGGCAATTCAATTTGATAAATTCCTAAATTCAGGTGATTGATACAGACCTATCTATATATCGAAGCTTTAGTGAAGAACCCAAGATTTCTTATGACCTAGATAAAAACAAAGACATAAATTTGGACAGAGAAGGAAGCTTCACATCTTTTCTAAAGTTACTTACTTTTTTTCTACATTAATCAGCTTAGTCCAATATTACCCTGTGTATACTAAAGACTTAATTTGTTTCTTCCAGACATAGACTTCTTTGTCGGAAATTTTCAAATGCAAATGTCGATCTGCAGAAAGGTTTGTTACTCTTTACCAGAAAATGTATAACGCGCGGAATTTTCACTGGGTAAATATCCAATTATTGTGGTAGGCTACTCACCTCAACAATCTGTGTTCTATGCATGAGAAAGTTACACACATTCTCTCTTTTATTTACTCCATCCTCCTTCGTAAATATCTGAAGGGCGTACTCTCCTTCTGATGGAGGCGATACTTGTATCAGCGCATGCTCAGTGTCTTGTTCCACAGTCACGTGATTTGAGAGCTCGTCACGTGACATATCAACTTTTAAAAGGTCCGCTTCGATTGATAGAATTTTGTCCTTTGGTAATGCAAATCGAATAAAGGTAACAGTTTCATTGTCGAGATTTACAAGAGCGTCCGTATGAGTCAGGCATTCTAAACCAGCTTGCTCCAGTTCGAGACCTATACCCCAGCCGATAGACGGGACCACTGGTAGTGGTTCACAGTCCGGCATCGCCTCGTAGCAGACGATTCTGTAATCACAGACCCAATCTGACGGATGTGGCTTCTTTCTATCACGACAGTGTATCTCAAGCTTGTATACTCCATTGACTGGAAATCGGATCTCGAACGTCGCCAGCTCATCCTGCACGTAATGCAGCAGGTACCGATCTAACAAGATCTGATCGTACTCTCCCTCCGCCTCCCAGTCCCGGTGTATGAAGAGTTTATACGAGAACTTGTAGCGTTTTGACCTTTCCTCCGGAAGTCCAAGGGTGAGTTCAACACGCCCGGTGTCCGTGTGAATCACACATGACGTGTGACTTTTAACCTCTAGATGGAGCTGATAAAATGCGGGTTGCAGGAACGGTAAATCTTCAAACTCTTCTTTCGTTATTGGATTATGTAAAAGCTGCCATTCGGAATCTTCCGGATAACATTTCGTGATAAATTTATCCGGGTCCGTCAGAAAGAAGAAATCGTTGACCTTGTGCGAGTTAATTCTATCGGTGCTCGTATTTTCGTCCATGTGGAATTTATCACTCTCGACCACCGCCCATCTTCCAGTGTCGTAACCCCTGACCGGTTGGCGAGCCCAGTACGGGTGCACCAGTCGCCATTCTCCCTGGACAAACACGGCATTCCAGGAGTTTTTCAGACGTTTCTGTGTCACTTTGTCTCCTACATCGTACGCCACACTCTTTGCTACTCCATAGATGATTACACACGGTAGGTGAGCACGTCTGAAAAGGAAAAAGAGGAAACATGGTAACACGAAACTTTTGAAAAAGTGATAAACAACGATACTGACCAGCTTGTGTATACACATAGTCTGATCGGGACCCTTGCTCTGTGATACTCCATAGAAAAAGTTTGAAAAAGCTGGAGTTGCAAGTACTTGATCTCTTAATGACGATATAGAGAGAACCATGTGGTTTTTGAGACACAGTCTGATCAGGATCCATATCATTATCTAATAACTAAATCAATACTAGAATAAGTTTATTTATTACATTCCTAGCAGTGAAATCCTGTAATTTCACAGTGAAATAGATATTGATATTTCACTGCAGTGAAATATTTCACTCCTGTCGGAACTACTTTTTTCCAACCCAGAGACATTATAAAGAGTCAATTTCATGAGCTTGATGATGTTGAAATTTGTTACGAGAGCACTTTGTTATCAGTTGAGATAATTCCCCACTTGAGGCCCCTCAATTATTGATCTAAATATAGACTCAATGACAATTTTATGTGACGTAATTCACACACAATCTATGACGTAGGCCTGCATATTGATTTCTGTAGAGATGCAATGTTTAAACAGATCGTCAAACGGGAAGGATTTTAATTCTCTGGATTTGGAGAGAGAGATCAGCTAGAAAGTGGTTGTTCATCTTATTTCAAGAAAATGGTATGCTTTGTAACAATGCACCGTTCCGCGATAAATCAGTCCCCTAGTTACTGTTGCTATCCTTCACAAACAAAATCCAATATGACCGCCGCGGATGCTGAGCGACCGATTATTTATCTTCTATTTCGGAGAATATTTCTATATTTTATCTATCTGACCACAAAAAACATGCTGGTCGAATTTTAAAAACAGGACAGAATTACTACAATCAAGGTTATATATTCATAACACCAAGATTAATCCGGAATCCAGGCGTGAACGTGGCGCTAGTTGCTGGCTGCAAGTCGAAGCTCAAAATGAAAGTAGGATATGCATTCTTTCCCAGTGAAATGAGGGATGAGGAGATTGTACAGTCACGTTGTACTTGTTAAGTATGGTAAGTGATTTCATTTTAAATCTCAGAACTATAGAGTTTACATCTAAGCAGTTTTAACCAAGCCTTTCCAACGCCAATGATAAAGTGAAAGTGAAAGTAGGTTTCAATGAACTTTCCTTCCATCCAAGCCAAGGTAGCAAATTGTCAATATTTTCTGTGTTTTATTCTACCAGATGTAAAGAAGATAAAGATCATATTTCACAAAAGAGGCTGATCTTTGTTTGTACTTATTGCCAAATGAGATTAATCAGTTATTTACCCCTTTCCCAAACAATTCCTAGCTTGCATGAGTAGTATGCAGGATGTTTTTTTAAGAATAAAAGTGTGTATTTGTATACATACATGTTACCGGACTAATTGCCTGTACTCTGCTAAAAGCTATAAATTTATCCGGTCCCCGGACAGATTACCTATACACAGCTGAGTTTTGTTTGTTCAGAACCAAACAATTAGCCATTAATATTATAATTCAGAGGTTTCCTTAAAGGTGTATGGGGGCTTGGGGATTTAAAAAAATTTCCTTCCATTTGGGTATCAACCCTTTGCTACTTTTGTAACTATTCCATGGGGTTAATGAGAAAACAAGTTAAAACATAGAAAATCCCTTGCCTACTTTGTCTTTGGTCCCAAAAAATAGACATCTGGTTGTCATCTACTAAATCAGATGCATTTCTGGTTTTATGGACTCACCAGAAGGTCCCTCTTAGTCGAAAGGTAATAAAATAAAAAAAAAACTTAGTTAACAGCTCAGCACAAAATTGTCATTTATTTCCAAATGACAAAAAGCTATATCTACAGGTTAAATGATATTCTGTTCAGACAGTTTAGTAACCTCATTCATATTCAATGAAGATATTTTTATGAATAAATGTATTTACAACACATCCACCAGTAAGAATGCAAAAATATCTCCAATGCATCATTTATAGCGGCTTGTATGGTTCCGTACAAATAATGTTAACAGCTCTATATGGCTAGTTATCCGGTTCCTGACAGATAATATAAATGACTTATAGTCTGAACCAGACAAATAGCTACTGCCTTTAAAAATCATTTAGTGAAAAGAAGAGATTTCTTTAATTCAATAGTTTTAAATGTGAATGCACTCTGGTCTTTCAACCTGGATCAGTTAGTTTGATTGTTGTTTGGGATAGGGAGAAGTGATTAGAATTATATGTTATAATATTCAATCTTTATGCAATTCTAGGAGTATTTTTCAAATCTTTGTTATTGGAGGTCAGGATTTATCTTTTTTCAATGATATTTATTGCCATTGTCATAATAAGTTAGGATATTGTGACTAGATAGATAGTATAATGTGGAAAGCATTTGCATGCACAAATACAAATACCATGTATATTGAGAATTATCTTTCAAATAACAGGTGAATCCATGCTGAAGAATTCAAGACACTCTCATGCTCACTTCTCGGAAACATATTTATGGATTTCCAGTTCTTCCTGAGAATCTATTGTTTCATTGGTAAGTTGTAAACATTAATATTAATATCATCTTGATGAAAGTCTCTTTGTAGGAAGCAAGATATGGCCAGCATAAGGTTCTACATTTTGGTGTCAGTGCATAAAAGCATGAACAAAATTACAGTTGAAGGAAAAATGCTATTTGTGAGCTAAATATTAATTTAAGGTAGTACACCCCGAATTAGATATATATGTGACATCAGATTTTTTCGCGCGTCACATTCATTACATATCCAAACTTATTCGGTCAACGTAAATTTTCAGCGGTGAACGTTCCCCCGAATGTTTACAACCTGGACCAAATAAGTTTGGATATGTATGAATCTCATTAGGGGTGTAGTACCTTAATGACCTTTGATATAACCTGATTTAAATCCTTTTCCCAAAATATTCTATTAAGGTTGGTGACCAAATTACCCATAAAGCTACAAAGGAGTTTGTGGTGCTTTGTCAATTTATTTTGATGTTGAAAGCACACACAAAACATTAAACCCCATGCTCCTGACCCCAAATCATATGACTTTTATAATTACAAATGTATTTTTGCTGTTCATCATATGCATTGCTGTGTTTGCCACATGTATCAGTTGTTTTATCATCAAAATTTGGGATTAAAGTGACATTTCAGAATTTTTTGTCATAAATTTTACTTTTATTTTTATCTGAAAGGGCATATTTCCTAATGAAAATTCTGAAAATTTCAAGCCAAAATATTGCGCCGGTTGCGAGAAATTTATATTTTTGTGTTAAAATTGAACAAATTGTTGTGGACAACAGTTCGTATTTATATGCACTTTATCGATTATGTCTCAACCTTAAATGTGTGTTTCTCGCTTATTGGCTACAACTTAAAAAAAACTAATAGTATTTATACCCAACAGAATAACCAGTCTTGGCATCAAGACATACATTAAAAAATTGAAATTGGAATGAAATGTCCCTTTAAATGGCCCCAGTGTGTTCAAAGCAGTTCTTGTTTACAAATAAATATACTTTGTGAGTATGTTTATTTGCAAGTATTATTCTGAAAAGGGTCAAAAGTTAGAAAGTTTAGTGACTTTTTAATGAATTAACACTCATACTAACTGTTTTGTGTGTGTTTTTTTTTTTCAGATTGATCTTCTATCAAAAGGAGTTGAATGAAGGTTTAACCAGTTCATCAAGTAGACCAAACAGTGAAATGAAGCACATTGACTTGAATTGTTTTGTGCATTTTTATTTCAAAAAATAAAACAAGTGTATGAAAAAGCAATGGTGGTGGTACTTGAATCAATGGCAAAATTATCACACATCTTAAACCAAGGGCGGATCTAGGGATGGGGTCAGGGAGCCATGACCCCCCTGGAATTGATCAAAAATTGAATTTTGACTATATAAAACATATTTAACACACATTTAAGCCATTGTTTGGGCTTTGACCCCCCCCCCTGGAAAAAAATCTGGATCTGCCCTTGGCTTAAACCTATTTTGTTAATCCTTTCCCAAATAATACCTGATTCTGAATAAATGTCATTTTGAAAGGCATAGAGAGAAAAGAAGAACATGCTGATACCCAACCTGTTTTCTACTTTTCTTTGAAGGCTATTCATGTTAGTAGATTTAGATCTACATCCAACTTTCTACACTTAGTAGATCTAACACTCTCAGTAATTTTATGCCCCGCGTCCATTTACAGTGGCGGATCCAGGATTTCTAAAAGGGTTCGTTTTGCTATTAATATACAATTTTGACTGAATTTATGCATGAAAATGAAAGAATTAGGCTTCAGGGGGGGTTCGTTTGAACCCCCCCCCCCCGAACCCCCTCTGGATCCGCCACTGATTTACAACTAACATTCAACTTGATTTCTACTCGGGATGAGCAGCTGGAGGCTTGGATTGGATGTTATGTTCGTACCTGTATGGAAAATGCAAGGAGAATGATTTTGAGTTAACCAGTTGCAGCATCGTAACAGAGAAAGTGTTTCACCTTTTCCCAAACAAGCCCCATTTTGACGTCCCTAATAAAACAAGGTTTGCTAAATATTGAGACAAAAGAAGAAATCCACGTTGAAAATCCACAATTCTTCCTTTTGTCCCAATAGTTTCTATGCTGGGTTTTCTATCAAAATCTAATCTGCTGTCTTCAAAGCCTTTAAATCTGCTAAATGAATGGGGTCAAATGCGTTATACAATCAAGCGTAAACAGCTCTTTTGCTTTGTTTGGGGCTTGTGAAATGTAATGAACCTTGCCCCTTTCATTCGTTTTGGATACCTAAATCCATGCAAAAGTTTCCCAAATCGCATTTTTGCATCAAAATGCTAGAAATGTGTACAAATTTCGTATTTAACCGGCGGCCTTAACTAGAGCGTATACGTTGCTAGGTAGTGTTTGGGAAGCGGAGCAACAAGCTTATCGGCGGTGAATAAATGACGCGCTCTGATTGGATGAAACTATCAGTAGCGGAACGGTGCATTGTTTGACATGTCAGGTTTATCATTGGCTTGAAATTTGTATATTGGCCATAAACAACACTCGTTTTGTTCAAGTTGCTGGAATAGTGTTTGAAAATGGAGGACCTCGAAATGGTAATAAATAAAGTGCATAGATAGATCTACAATGATTGGGGAAGTTGCAGTTGAAGGGAATATGAGACCAAGCGAATATTCTGGTATGTGCTCACACTCTTGTCAAATGTGATATGTTTTTTTTTCTCCATTTCAAGTTAATTTTGTTCTTTGTTCAGTGTTCAAACGGACGGCACCCTTCCGATCCGAATCCACACTCGCACATGCACACTATCACATCCGCCGAAGTTCAAACCTAAATAAACAGTTGAGTTGCATTACTTGTTGTTTGAGCCGATTTTTCTGTGACAATATCGGATTAACGAAATGTAGGCTAACATGTTTGTTTTGCCAATCAATTCATGGCCCATGGCAAATGAAATATTTCAGCCGGCAGCTGACTTTTGAGATGACGTTGTTGTATAATTTAGACTAGAGTTTAGAATGCTAAATAAGAATAAGGTTACAGAGGTTAAATTTTATTCAGGTCGTTTTTTATTCCTTTCAGTGCGATCTTATTTGATGATAAAAAGGCCAAATATATGCTTATTTTTTTTCTCACTTCAAAATTCAAACAAAATGGCGGCCCTTCTTTTGTAAATACACAAAGAACATGTATTTATACGCGTTGCAAAGAAGACAGAAATCAAATGGGAAATGAGAAGGATTTTTTTGTTTTTACCTCAAAATGGGGGTCAAACTCCCGAAATAGGTATGTAATAAATAGATTAACTAACTGAATGAATGTGATATGAAAATTATTTCACTCGAATGGGGTGATATGCGGTTAAAAAACTCGTCCTTTCGGACTCGTTTTTTCAACCGCATCTCATCCCATTCTCGTGAAATAATTTTCATATCACATTCATTCAGTTAGTTAATCTCTATTTAACATCGTCTGCTTTTCCTCTTTGTCATAGTCCAGTCTCGAAATTGTGACATAGTCCTATATTTGCAAAACAAAGTGTTCACTCAGAAAAATGCGTTATCAATTTTCAATTCAAATTTGCATGCGTTGATAAGAATGAAGAGTTGGGTACCTGTGAAACATCTGCAACATTCGGACGATCTCATAAAAACCCCGATATTTTGATATATACATAATTATGATATTATGTTGTTTACAAAGGTAAAATGTGCAAACATGTGCCATAATATGGTGTGACGTCCCGAGCAGAAAATGACGCAAATGATCATAATTACCATTTTCTCCTTTTATCTCAATATGTTTTTGTTTTATTTTACACATACTACATGTATACTTTTTCTATACAATTATCCAGTTTATCATCTGCAACAAATTCTAAATTGGAACAGTTCAAATTCTCATTGTCTTGAAAAAAGGTTCCTTAGCCACTTACCTACAAAGAATAGCAAACAATTCTGAAAACGAAGCTCGTTTTTCCCGAATGTTCAATAGGAACCACAATGGACTGTCCCGGGCTACTCCACTTCTCTTGATGTTTAGGGGTAGATGCTGGGTGACGAGCCAGTAAAATATAGATCGGAGCTTGGCCATGTCATTTGTGAGATTTTCTGTTAGATAGTTGATCAGCTCGTCATAGTTCTGTAACAAACTACTTGGTGCCTATAAAATAACCAGAGCTATAGATGAGAAGTGTACTGGCTTTTCAAAATACAATGTTTATCTATTGTTTGTCAAACCCTATATCGTTTGTACTCATTTGAATCGTCTCATTGGATTTGAAATAACAAATTTAGAATGTCTTCACAACTTATTATCTGTAGCTCTGAACAACATTAAATATTCATCGGAGAAATACTTGGAAAGTCTATTAACCCTTTCCCAAACGGCAAAATTTTAGGGTGATCCAGTTCAAAAACTGCTACAAATGACAAAATACATGTTATTAAAGAAAGGATTTGTGTAAAATATGGCATAGAAAATATTGAGACAAAAGGAGAAACTGCTGGTCATCAGCAGTTTCTTCTTTTGTTTCAATGTTTTCCCAAGCCTTTTCCATTTGGGACGTCAAAACTAGGTCTTGTGTGGGAAAGGGTTAATTAAACTGTTCCCAGTTAATCAAGGTCAATAGCGAATAGGATCGATGGAATGACCATATGACAGTAAGGTAAAAACATAAATGTTTTTTACATACATGTATAGGTCTCGATAAATGACCTGGCAGGGCATCTCCGGCCTTTAGCTAATCTGTCGGATCGTCTACCGCGAGCTATACATGCGTATAGACATCGATAATGAAGGACCTTCCTTATGACAATCTTACAAAATATTAGCTAGGAAACTCCTTATTTGGCAAACCGGTATCCTTTTGGGACGTTGATGCAAGACTTTGCCTTAAGAAAAGTAAGTACACAATGATATATTGGTGCTCTACCCAATTCAACGCTTGTACATGTATAGGTAACGTCAAAAGACGTGGCTAGCATCTCTAGCTAATAGCTAGAGACGCTATGTCGGTTGGGCGATTTACCGAAACCGACTGAAACGTACCGAAACCGACCGAAACATACCGAAACCAAAACCGAAACGGGCTGAATTGTACCGAAACGGCAAATAGAGGGATCGATTTTATATGAATTAATGTTTACAAATTTTACAGACCCCATTTATTGACCATATTTTTTTGTATTCCTAAACAACGACCAAATTCGTGAAAACACAAATTATCCGCAATCACAAAACCTGTTTAAACGTCCCTAACAGAAAATGCTCGGAAACATATTGATGCAACAGAAGAAAATGCTGATAATCGATAGTTTCTGTGATATAATTGAAAGAAATGTCAATGTTACTAAATAATTTTATAACTGCATTTTGTTGTCTTGAAATTTTGAAAAAAACTCTGGTCTCAAAAAGGACCAATCTATCATATTTCTATTTGGGATTTAGCTCAAAGATCGTGCATCGATCTTTATGAAAGAGGTAAAATTTCCGAACGCGACCATTCATTTGAAATCTGCAGGACACGTGCGTCTTTGCAAAAATTTAAGCCAAATGATTAGGGCCTATCCCTTTGAGCAGCGAGTTTGGAATGCTTGTGAAAAATAATCTAACCACCCGTTTAATCTAACTACACAATTCATTTTAATAAGCCTACACTATATTAATTTATCCAGTTTAGCTCTCTCTCAAACAACCGATTGACGTCTCAAATTTCAAAAAACATACAAGGTATTGATCAGTGGTGGACCAGAGATTTCTGTTGAAGGGGTTCGAACATAAATGGGGATGTGGGTAGTGTTCATAGTCGTATGTGATTGTTAGATGCCGATTTAAAGATGTTTGAAGAGAAAAAAAACTATGTCGACAACTGTAACTCGTTTCATATTAGACCAGACTAAGATTGGACTACACCCTGATGAATTCGCTACATGTCTAGATGAAAACAGTTTCATGTTTTGATACCGTTTCGCTGCAATTCGCCCCGTTTCGGTATTGGTTTCGGTCGGTTTCGGTACATTTCGGTAAGTTTCGGTCGGTTTCGGTACGTTTCGGTAAATCGTCCAACCCCGCTATGTCATGTCATTTTTCGGGACCTATAAGATTCGTATACATGCTTGTATTACTTACCTCTTCGCTGTGTCTGTCAATTTTGACGAAGTCACGTGGGTGAAATATATCCGTTTTGTCACGTGACGATGGAGCTGGTTCCGGGTAGCCATCTTCATCTTCCGGTACGGTGATCTGTAAAAGGAAATACGGATTCGTATTATGGTTTCAACACCATTTAAATGGTCAATCGGGTTTGACTAGCATATGTACAGAAATCATGAAAATCAATTCTTGGATCAGGTTTTTCTGTTCATATTTCTTTTGGAGACGTCCCCAGCCTGTGTCCAATGTTCGATCTTTCTGCCTACAGCTTTAGGGGCCTACTATATCTATGAAGATAAATGGTAACTCATATTTCAATATTATTATATAAAACATAGAGGGCATATAGGAAAATGGAAGAAGTGCTGGAAACCAGCAATTTTGCATAATTTCATAACTTATAATATGCATAAAAATTTATATCGTGTAATAAACAGTATTGTCATCTAAATGTCTACGTTCACATACCGTGGATTTGTTGTCGAGTCGACCTAAATCCGCATCATAAAAGCTGTCAGATATAGTTTTAGGTTGTTGCAATTTCCTTGAAAACTGCAGTGTTGTATTGCCATTTGTAATGGGTGTTGTTGGGGCAGACCGGCTTCCAGTGAACGATGTTGATCGCATTGACAAAGATCGGCGGACTCCAATACGAGTAAATAGATCATTCTCCAAATCAACCGTACCGGCCTCAGAACACGTGCTAGAAAAGCTGTATGTTCTGACAGGACGTGGAATGAGGCTAGGTTTAGATGGAGATTCTGTCAGCTGGCTGTCGGTTGAGAAGACATCGTCCCCATTTGTTTCGTTTGTAATGTATTTGTTGTGGTCACCATTATGTATGCTTGTCTCTGGGCTCTTCATTAGAGTCTCCAGATCTAATTCAGACGAATCACTCGACGCTGATATCTGGCTAGATGCTCGGGAGACATCAAGATAACCATTCCGTTGGGTTATATCTGCCCCACAGAACGAACGGGATCTATCAATCTTTCTATAATTGACCTTTCTATCTGACCCGCCTGGTCTTGTACCCCCGTAACTCCATGCAGAAGGGCGAGTTTTCTGTTCTGGTGGTTGGTGGTTCGAGCAGTAATGCGGCTTACGTTCTCTGTCATACAACGTCCAACGCCGCATCAAGCGCTTTGGTGTTTTCTTAATAGTTTCATCACTACCATTATTTGTTTCATCTTCTCTATTGATATTTACACTTTCACCGCTCCCTTCCTGTTTGACATCACCATTACTGACACCATTCTCAGTTGTTCCATTTATAAGTTTCTCACCATTGTTCAATTTTTCAACTTGACCATTATGATTTGCACAACCGTTTTCTTGCATTTTACTTGCAGTATATTTACTATCACCAAGTCCGTTCATGTTACCCTTAATCGGAGTATGCTTTATGAGAGACGGCACTCCTCTGAACCTCCTAAATCCACCTTCGCAATAGATATACTCATCAAAAGCATCCACAAAGCTGTTTTGCACTACTCTGTCAAGAGATTTACTCAGTCTGTTTTCAATATCTTCACGAATAAGTCTATCCATACCATTTACTTTACGTCCTTGGCTCAGAGATTGAGTTCTGAACAATTCTTCATATGCGCCGTTTACTTCGCTTGTGTTGATAGAAAATTCGTCCATTTTCTTTCATTGAATAATGCGTCACCGAAGTAATTAGGTGTTCATTAACAAATAATCCTAATAATTATGCTGATACAAAAAGAGAAAAACGATGATTGATTATATTTTCTCTTAATATTCTCCCAATCTATCGGGTGGACAATGAATGGACATTACTTTGAAAATATTACAATATTCTTTCTTTATCTGAATACCCGGAATTCCTGCGCGTAAAGAGCACTAAACAACATGTAGGCCTACGTGTGTGGTTCTAAATAACCAAAAGAAACGGCGTTTTATAAATTCAGTCATGACAAAATAACCGAAGATTTTTCAAACTTTTTTTTCGTTGCATTTAACGAACGCACAATTTATTTCCCTCAAAAAACCCAACTCGCCAACAATTTCCTCTTATCAATTTGTATGATTGTACCCGCAATTTTGAAACTGATAGCCTATCTAACGAGCATGAACGTAATATTTACCTTACTAGATAACGCATGTCACACTTTATAGTCCGCTCACGATATTATGGCTAATGTTTACAAAATTAACCTATTTAAACAACACAATATTGAATTCCAAAACTACTGTAATTTTGCAAGTGATGGTTCTGCAAGATTCGAACCAAAGCTTGCAAAAATTGTATTGGGAAAAAAGAACACATTTGCCTAGTTTGCATTGCTAATTTTTACAAACAGTATCATAATATCGTGACTAGACTATACAAGTCAACAATCAGTAGACTTAATAATCAACATTGAAAATTGAAAAGGGAGGAAACGAAATACAGTGAGAAGCGTTATAAAAATAAAAAAAAAAAAAAATAGACTGGATACCTATGTTATTTTCCGGTGTAAAACAACTACCATAATTGTATCATTATTATCATAAGACACTTTAAATATGCACTTAAGACTGATTGGTCTTCATTTAAAAGTTCTGACGAATTGTTAGCAAAAAACTGTTTGGCTTTTTCTTTTTTTTTTTTTAATCTTAAATCTATCAGTGAAATAGTATCACCAAGTTTCCATATCCGGCCAAAGTGATACCATAGATCCAAATCACGGTCATTAAAGATAGTAAAAATCCAAATAAGAATCAAAAACCGCACGTGTTGCACAAATTAATAATAACACATTTGTTTTCGAGAAACAAGCACGGAAAAGAAAAACAAAATGACACAAACTTCACAAAAAATAACGGTTATCGCTAACGAACTGATATAAAAACTGTCTCGGCACGTCAAAAAGATATGGCCTTATGTCCGCTTGTGGTCGAAATAACCCTTGATATAGGAAAGTGTGACCACCTTGACCTGGCCTGCAGGTGGAATAAATGTTCAATTAGCACCCCTTTCATCGAGTTATAGACATTTTTACGAACAAAATGTGTGTGTTTTTCCCTTTTCCGAACGATCTCGGTTTTTGCGTCCAATGTAAAAGATGCTTTGGAAACATAAGGCGAGAAAAAGAAAAAAAATAATGCTGATTATCAGCATTTTTCTTCTTCTCACCCAATGTTTTCTGTAAGAATTGTTGATTTTTAACCCTTTTTTCTGTTTCGCTTGATATTTTCAAAGCATTTTTTTCTGATAAAGACAAGCCAGATTCAACGAAAGAAAATGAACGTTCAATTGGGATTTCCGAAATATACCCTGAAAATATTCAACTATGCACTTGCATTTTCAATGAAGACATAAAAGATGATTAATAGACAAAGTCCGAAACCGGTACAAAGGGTACGTTCAACATAGACGTAGACATAAAAACATTTCTATCCCGTGTGCTAAATGCTGTGTTTCACACTCTAAACAATATCTTAATATGAAAGGGAAAATGTTATGACACACAATTGTTTTCTAAACCAACAAAGACATCAACATTTATTTACATAAACATACAAATACTTTTAAGTACATGTTTTTGGTTTGCTTTGTGAGAAACAAATATATTGCATATTTTGGCAATGCGGATACAATATTTATCAGGCATATTCACTGTTCATAACTTGTCAAAACGACCGATGCCACAAACCAGGCTCGAATTAACGTACTACAGACTTTTCGCCAAGTTAAGACCCACTGGCTGTCTGGGCAAGTGAACATAGAATGGTATTCATCTTCAAACGAAATGAACTTTAAAGTCTAGTGTGTACATAAGTTATCCATCTACTGACCTTAAATAGAACCATTCAAGGTATCAACTTAGTTAGCACGACCTTACTAGGGATCACACCCTAGATATACGGCTAATTAAATATGCAGATTTTATTTCCTATACCTTATCAATTATGAAGACGATTCTCTCCAGCCTTGAATTAATTTGTTATTGGGATCGCCTACTAATATCTGATAAAAAATCGTTTCTGATTATCAAACTTTGGCATTACATGAAAATACGTTATCTGTGCGTTTTCTTTTTATCGCAATGATTCAGTTTAAATAGTCTCGGCTTTGCAGGAATAATTTTGCTCGTCATCCAACACGGTGGACAATCACGTGATACAATATTTTCAGAAAATCTTCAATAATTTTATAAATACGAGACCAATTTGAATTCGGTTTGAAGCAGAGAATGCGGACAGACGTCGCGCATTTGATGGACGTAGTTGATTTTTGAAAAATCAACTAATGAAAAGTTATTGAAGATAAACCAAAATTTTGGTTTATCTTCAATAACTTTTTCATCGGTTGATTTTTCAAAACTCCAACACTTCCCGCTTATTCCTGGAGTTTTCCCACCTTCTCTGCTTCAAACCGAATTCAAATTTGTTAAGTTTTAAAAAAGATATTGAAGATTATCGGAAATTCTGAGTCACGTGATTATACACCGTGTCCAATAACCGACAGAAATGTCATCACTTAATTTTGTCAGTTTTCCGGGTAGTCAATATCCGAAAATAAACAATTTTCTAGATGATCACCTGTCAATATTTTGACATGTGTGTATCAATTTTGATAATAATCATGGGTTGTATATATTCCTGCTACTTTGTAGTGAAATAAAAGTTGTCTTTTTATTGATATATACAACAATAATTATGTTTTAGTACTAATCGACGAAGTTTTAAGCTACCTAATAGTTAGGGGGGGTGCAGGCATAAAGTTGAAAGCGCCAAATGGCAAACGTGTAGTAAAGACCTATACAAATGATTTTGTGGGCAGAGCATGTTAGGTAAATTGCTGCATTCAGGAAATATATCGTCGCTTTTCTTCAGAAACCTCGTAAGTGTGGCTTATTTAAGCAAGATGCAGAACTTTACGAGGTTTTTGAAGAAGATCGACAATATATAAAACTGTGTAGTCTAGAATTGGCCAAGTTAACAAGAATTAACCATTGGTAAACTAATTTACTACTGTGATAGAATTATATTGAATCGGTAGGCCTATCAAATGTCTTACACAAGAACGTTGCTTATCTACCAAAATACCGGTATAACACATATTTATTAAGTCTGGAAACTTTATCTTAATTTCAAATTGATTGTAGTATGTGTCATCAATAATTGATCGATTTGACCTTTTGACCCCTGGTCACCAGCTGTCAATTGGTTATCGAATTATTGTATTGTTTGATAGGATTCATATTTATGTATAATGGTCGGAATAAAATGTGCACCGAATGATATCGATAAAAAAAACTTTTACATTGTCTCGCTCTCTACCGACGTACTGAATAGCTATAAATTTTGTCCTAAAAATAGACAGGTTTACCGCTATGTATTGATCAATCGTCGATGTGATGCTGTTATAACATCTCATAATTACGGCTTGATTCAAGCCGTAGTTACGTGATTTTATAACCAATACCTACGAAATAAATTATTTGTCCGAAATAACATCACGGTTAATTGGATTAAATCGTTCCCTATATTGGCTCAAACAGAGACAGTGGCTTGTGGACACGACTGTACAAATTGCATTTTGCACAATGCATGTCATTCTACTTTACTTTTTTGCTTTCTTATTACTCGGAGGTTAAATGTAACTTAACACTTTATAGACCATCAACAATGAAATACGAATTTAAGCCATAGCGGTTAGGTTTCGGACACGTAATCCAACTCTGTCATAAGCTCATGGCAAAGTTGATAGTGGAGTGACTTCGCTGAAAAGTGGCCTATTTCATGGAGTAGGTGGTCACAAAAGTACAACATTTTCTAACCTATACCAAAATGTTTGTCATATCCTGAAGTTTATAAAACGGTCAATATCAAGTCTTGGATGTTGGTACGAGCTTAGAAATCCAAGATGGCGTCCAAGATGGCCACCAGAATTGAAAACAAGGGGTTGTTGTATATGATTGCCTGTACTGATTTAATGTATATCTATACATCATTAAAACTAGGTTTAATATCATATACTAGGTTTGAACTTTCTCGTGATATATTTCACAATGGCCATGATGTCAAGGTCAAGGTCAAATTCAAGGTCAAATGTGAAAAATAGTGCAAAAATACGTCATCTACCAGTTTTCTTTTCTTATTGCTCAAAAGTTTGCATAAAAAAGCCTTGAATGTTATATTACCAAAATAAACTACAATACATAGGCTTTAAATAAATTAACATAAATATTAAGATATCTTGTGTTTCAATGGAGATATTCAAAATGGCGTCTAAAGACCCCTAGTGAAAAATAATGGAAAACTGTATTTTACCAGTTTTCCAATAATTTTGATATACATAATTGTCATTTAAATTAATGTCAAAGTGTTACTTTAATTCTTTATATTTTAGCAATGCTCATATTCTAGATAAAGCTGTCATGTAAGACTAGAAAATATTCTTAGTTGTTGCAAGAATCCAAGATGGCGTCCAATATGGCCGCAACAATGAAAACCAAATGGGCTGTCTTATATGATTGTTTGTACTGACTTAATGTATATCTGTATATCAAATAAAGCAGATTTTATTTCATGCAGTGTGTTTGATCTTTTTATGATACATTTTTAGAATGTTTTCAATTGCAAGGTCAAGGTCAAATTCAAGGTCAGATGTGAAAAATAGTGAATGTATCTGTTATTTACGTATTTTTTTGTTATTGTACACAAAATCATGAATAAAAAGCTATATAC